>JACYFI010000223.1:0-11734 GCA_020975735.1 Ophiocordyceps xuefengensis
GATATAATTTTTGATAGGCTGGACCGGGCATATCCATACCTTTTGGTCAATATTAAGCAGGCTCGAATAGCTTCGTATACAAATAAGCTTAGAGTGTACTGGCCTTTGGCTTTTCGCCCCTCACGGAGCCAAGACTATTTTATAACAAGGAAAATTGGCTATATGGTAGGTAAACATTTTGCTAAATGGTATCTTTATTTAGATTTAGGTGGGTCGAGTCCCTTTTTTCCGTTCAAGTCTATGAGATGTTATTATAAAATTGACAAACCAGGTCGTAAGGATTAGCTTTTATTTGCTAATCTCTAGTTATTAGTATATTTTCTTATAGTGGCTTTTAGTGCAGGCAGCAGACATAGCTAGGGATTTAATGAGCCTCTAAAAACAAAGATAAATTATTACAGGCTGTTAGGAGGAAAAAGGTGCAAATCTTGATTGTATGTATACACCAAAATCCTACATGCCCAAAAGCACAAAATTAGATACTTAACGCTCCAGGGTTAAAACACAAGTAACAGCACTGTAGTTTTATTTTTCTTGCATGTTATTTTTTTTCTTGCTTAGCAAGCTAAAGAAACCTGCTTCTAAAAAAAATAAATAAGTCTGCCTGAACTAGATCGTTAATACACTACTTTGTATTTTTGTAACCCTTGTTAACTTACTAAGATTCAGGGACGCTTCGCCATGAGTGTGTTTACAATAGCGTCAAAGTTATTCATCTGGTTTTATGCCGAAGCTATGAATCGCGATTATTATCCTGTTTAGCTATTCTGGTGAGCCCCCCCTATAATTATACCTTTAAAATACAAATAGGAGCTTTAGCCCATATCAAGCCTCCTTCGCTCTATCATCTCCTTGTTGAATAGACAGCGTGCCAACCTTTCCAGGTGGTGTGCTTTTACAGGACAGGGTACTTGCATATAAAAGAGATGAAAGATATTTTTTTATAGCTAAGCTTTGCGAAGGCAGATAAAAAACAAGCATACAAGCACAACCGCAACTGCTCTGTATTTTTTTTCCTTTGCAAACGGTAAAAGGTAAGTAAAGGTTAAGAGATAATTAATTGAAGAAAAATTAACAACTTCTAAGCTTAGCATGGGGTAAAGCGGTATGTTAATAAACGGTTTAAAGATGTTCGATTTCGTCTTTTAGAAGGCTTTTAATAAGAAAGAATTCATAGACCTCCAAAAACTGTTGTGACTTTTTTATTTTATAGTGTCATATTTGGGCCCGAAGTAATTTTCAGAATCAGTCCTTTGCTATTTAGTTCCCCTTCCCCCCCTTCGGCCATTTATACTAGCATAATTTTATAGCTTTACCGAATAAAATGTGCATATTCTATGCCATTCTTTTTTTAATAATTAGTATTGATCTGTTCTATATACTTTAGTTACAGGGTAATTGCACTATTGACAGTGATGAGTTAAGTATACTGCTCAGAAGGTAAGTAAATTTCGTGCCTTGTTTAAAAATTCAGAAACCAATTGCTGGAAAACCTTTAAGGGGCGGTCAGCAGAAAACTGAGAGACGAATAAAAATCATTTCCGTCAGAGGTCTGCGAATAGTGGGTTTAAAATTGAATACGTAAATTCAAACATTAATTTTATAAGATAGGTAGGACTAACAAGTATAGTAATATATATTTAATTCGTAACAACTTAGGGTAACCAATTGACAGAACTAATACGCGCAAAGTTATATTCCATTTGAATTTTAATACTGGAAAAGTACTCTTTAATAGAAAATCATTTAAAAGTTTACAACAAATGAAAAATATGTAATTTGACTAGGCTAATTAATCCAAGTTAGGTATTTTATTTGCGCCGGCTTAAATATCAAAGTGGAGTGGATCAATATCACTAAAAGTTATCCTAAAAATAGTTTTTTGTGACTTAACGCGAAAGCTATTGCCTCTAAGAGATGAAAACCCCAATGTACTCTGGGAAAAAATTTCCAACAAGTTCTAATTCAGGTATTAATATAGAGTGAAAAAAAAGATTGGGACTTGTTAAGATATAGGTATATAATGCAGAAGGGATAAAACAATTTATAAATTCATTAAAGGGTAAATTTTGTACGCCGAAGATTATACAGTACTACATAAAGCCTTTAAGAATCTTAAGAAATGGCCAAGGGCTAAAATGCCTGTATTATTTAAAGCTTACGCCTCCATTAGATTACCAAAAATGTTTAGACTCATAATGCAACGAGCACCAGCCGGATTTCCTTAGTCACTACGGAACATTTTTCTATCAAATCTTGCACAAGAGTTGATTCCTCGCGAAAGGAATACATGGTGATTTTCTATTATAAATTATCTTCCCCAGCTAGGCTTAGAGCTAAGGTGCATGTAATGTTTCACTAACCCACCAAGCAGCCAACCTAAATTAATAGAATAGTTAAAGAGCTCTAATTTCATGAACACAATTTAGGAATTTATTTGAGATTAATGTACTATTAAAGGTAAGAAAAATTATCCTATTTTCAAAAGGCAGCCAAACGTTGTATTATATGCCATACACTACAGAAATACACCTACATTTTCTACATATTAACTAAATTCCTTTATGACTAGCTAGAGCAATTTTTAATTATTTATGTTTTATAAGGATTAAAATTAGTTATGGTAAAACGGGTTAACTCATTTTGAGAGATACTTAAAGGTCACGCTCTATGATCAAATAACCCATCAATAAGGATCGTCAGACTATAATTGAGACCACCTTAAAAATTATTATTTAGTATAAAACCAATGAAGATATAATTATTGTATGTTCTTTCACCTATTAAAAATCGAACAGCTGCCTGCTTGCAGCGCAGGATATTTTCTTTTTGTAAATTGTTACCGTACTAGTACCTAGTAAACCGTTAGTATTTCCTATTTATTCCGTGGTTATATCTTTTAATTCCGTCATTTAGGGTACAACCACACTCTCGCTGTACAAAAAAGGATTTAAATTTAGGTGTGGATATTATTTATGTCATCTGAAGCCTTTATTTTTCCTATTGCTATTTTTTGAAGCTTATTTCCATAGGGAAAAGCACTGTGGATAAGGTTACCAAAACTCCGGGGGAAAACCCTAAAGCTTTTACAACCTAAGCTATTTATGGAAAAGTTTGTAATGTGGGCTCCATATAATGATTGAGATAGGGGTCGATAGTAGAAAATATCATTAAAGTATCTTAGGCCTTAGTTCCCAAGAATGGACATCTCGCGGACTCCTAAATCAATAGTCATAATCCTGAAAAAAGCAACGACAGTACGGTCCTCAATTCATATATCCTAAAATATTGTAAGGGTGTCTCTAAGTGCCAGGGTACTGGTTTTTAAAATATCTGAAAATTAACGAATATTAATACTTATTCTACCGAGGCTCGCCAATAAATGTAGCATAAAAAATATTCTATGTTTAAGGAATTACTCAAAAACCATGTCATATTTCTGGTAAAAACTACTTATTTAAAGTCAAAGCTTCCGATTAAATCCTTAGCTGATTTATGGGTTTTACCTATGGAGAAAAGGGGATTGCTTTTTTAATAGGTGTTTACTCAGATTCTAAAATCTTAGGTAGGTTATAAAGTAAAAGATATATTTCAGATAGGACCTTCCCTATAAAGGATATAGCCATTTTTAGGAAAAATTCAATGGTTTTGGGGTAGTTAAAATCAACAAAATTAGTGGGCGGAAATCATGTTCAATTTGAAGTATCTGGTTTACAGAAAAGATTTCATTTGAACATTAATCATTTTGGACAACTATTCGCCTTATTAACTCGGTAAGCAATTCCCGACTATTTACTTTTTAAAGAATTTAAATTGAGAATAAAGTAAACATCGTACATAGTAAGGTTTTAAATAAAGTTATATTTCATTAAAAGCTAAATTAAATATGTGGGAAAATATCTGATGCGTTAAGCTGAGTTTTCCCTTAAGTCCAAGCTTTTAAAAAAACCAGTTAGTGCTGCCGCCTAAAACAATATTTACTTGATTGTAAACTGGTTTTAGCCTGGTTTTACAGACGCGGGGAAGGGTGGTTTTTTAATAAGCATCAAAGAAACATCACGCGGATACAAAATTGAGGAAGAAACAGTATGATTAAGAATTTAATTTTACCAAACTAACAGTAAAAGATTAAAAGGAAACTTTTAGAAAGTTTTAATATCTACAGTTTAAGTTGTGGTTAGATATATATCCTAAATTTAGACTTGTGGGGGTGAGTTTTATAGTTGAAAAATAATTACGATGTCGTAATAAAGATTAATACCTATATTCGAAACATTTTAAATTTACTTGGTTTATAAATAAAAAAATTCTACGGAAGATTTTAACAAGCGGGCTTTAGTTTGGGAAAAAAAAGCCCACTCAAACTAGAGAAGGGTTAGATGAATAAAAAATTAAAAGGGTAAAATGAATAGAAATTATTATTACAGTAGCTAGTATAAAAAGGATTTGTTAAAAATAAGAACTAATAAAGGTAGTGGCTTTAACACCAACAGTAGGAAATTTAGGACTTCAAATCACTCCTAGGGTATTAGGAACCTTATAAATCTTTCGACATCTACCTTTGTATTATAAATACAGTATATTATTTTATTCTATTGTGAGCAACAATTAGGTTACGCCCACCACTACTTTAAATTAAAGGGGAGATTACAAAAGGAGCTTTAGATCGTACATTGTTGTTGACGTCGTATTAGCCTAAAGAAATTCACTATTGCTTTCTAAATGAGGTTCTACTTTTTTGTTTTAAGTGTTATAGAATTAATTGTTATATACTAAAAAGTATTTATAAATTTTAAGTATTAATATTCATATAAATGCCTGGCCTTGTGAATAAACACTGAATCAATCCCATAAGCATTACAATATTTAGATGCGGCTAAAACGTTAAAAAGATTTTATAGTACGAAAAATCAAAAGAATTCAATCTTACGTCCTTAGTTTATAACAGGTTTTACAGTTGGTGAAGGGAGTTTTAGTCATTAAAAGTCTCAAAAGATACTTACTAACATGGATTCAGGCTAAAAGCTACACCTGAATCTTAAAATCGGTTACATAATAGAAGATATCCTTTATTACTAGAGAAAAATTCATACTTTTTTGGGATTAGGTGACAATTAATGGAGGTATGTAGATAAAAAATAAGGAAGGCTATATTGTCCAATCCGCCCAAAGGATTTAGCTAAAAAAATTATGCCTCATTTTGGAATAATTACCTTTTTTATGTGACTCAAAAAAAAGCAGATATCTCTTATTTTTAAACAAGCTAAATTTACTTTTTAACAGTAAGCTACGCATCTGGAGAGTGTTGAAGGATATGTATGGAGCTTATAAATATAAAGGGATTCTACTGGACAGGAATGATGGGCTGCTGATAAATTAAAAATCATTTTCCCCCTAATAGTTTTTTAAATGTGTACCACGCGAGTGACTGGGCTACCATGAATACTTAAAGGTCTAAGACTGAGTTTGCTGGATTTGTTAGGGATGGAGAGGTTTATTTTTATGTAAGATCATAATTAATAAAAACTATAGAAAACTGGTTATAAATGTTTAATTATACGTTTTCCTTTTTACTAACTGTCAGAGAGATGAGTTTTAATTAACAAAAAGTTATGGTTTTTATTAGGTGTGGAAGATTGACAAAGCTTTAAATAGACCAAAGGATGAAGGTAAATTAATGGTGTTATATAAATTTAAATTGATATTAAAGATAAATAATTCCTTCTTTCAAAAAAGATATCCTTTTAAAGGTATAAGTTTAGGAGTAGTTAGTTTAGATTTTTATTAAATAATCACCGATTATAGCTAGGTTAAAGATCCATTAGCTACCGAAATGGTATTAAAAAAGATGGAATCTTTAAAGTCAGGTATGAATAGAAGTAAGAGAGATTAATTAGCTATAGGTACTTATCTTTTCTATAAACCAATCAAAACAAAAAAGCTAAGAAATGAAGGCTTTTATTTAACAATATATATAACGTAATTCTGAATTATATATTTTTAGGTATTTTAAACTTAGTAGATTACATGGAACGTCTTTATAAATTTTATTTGAATATTAACTATAATGTTTAATATTAAATTATGGTTTGTTACCAACCCAGCATCTCTTTTAATTATTTAAAATTATATGTTAAGCCTAATCCTCTATTTAATAGGTTACGTGTTTGGATTTAGAATAACGGAATAGTTTCAAACGGACTCATAGATATATGGATAAAAAAAAGGTTTTTGTATACCCGCACTGATGCTTAATTAAGTGGTCTTGTTATTATTTATATACTTTAAAAACCTTGTGCTGTTAAAATAGCAAAATTATTGTCCACTTAAGAAACAAGTGTGAGCAATAATAAGAAATATTAAATTGGTTATAAAAACAAACCTTGTAAAACCTTTTTGTTCAAGCAATAGAAATGTGTTTCAGTCATTAGCTATAAGGATGGTGTAATTTCGGTACTTTGTTTCTCAGTTGGAACAGGGGTTCCCATGGGGTTCCACGCTTATTATAAGAACAATCTTCATGCTCGTAAGGCCTATGAAGAATAATTAGCCCTATACATTTACACGCGATTCACCATTCATTCTAGGGTTTATGAATTGATTATTTTCTTTACTTGAACCTTTGTTGGCAATCGTTTTATGACTAGTTTTTATATGTACTCGATGGTATTGACTGGAGGGTCTAACAAGATAACGAATAAAATCAATTTAAAATGCTCAAAGAAAGATCCTAAATGATGAAATGATAAATAAAAAAATATAATAAGAGATTTTTAGTACTAACGCATTCATTTTATGTTAGAACTCCAATGGCACAGATTCTCATACTGTACTTAATCTGGAGGGGACTCCGCCGCCCAAGAAGAGAAAATAATGGACCCGCAATTCTAATACTATGCCTGAAGAGAAACCCAATGGATATATTCTACTCTAGGGCCCAGGAGACGAAATGCCTAAAATGAATTCCGACCCGACAACATACCTTAATGGGAAATATCCAAAGTAGGATCCCGTTCTGCTTATTCGGTTCAGTATAGGTCGAGTCGCTTAGTTTCGTGATACAGTCCGGAGAATATCCGCAGAGTGGTATTATAGAGTCAGTGCACGGGGTCGTCGAGATCAACCTAGTGAGGTACGAATCTGCAGCGCGACGGATACCATTTATTCTGGGTTTCCATACTTCCAAGTGAATATTATGAACCAAGACGTAAGGTTGAGGTAAAAAATTTTAAGATCTGGGGGATGAATTTATCAAGTAGATTCTAGAATGTGGCATAACCATCTCCCCTCCGAGACAACCTTATAATCGAGAATCATTCTCGGACTAGGATCCTAGTAAAATTCTCTACGGCACTAGAACCAAATCCGAAGATGAAGCCTGGATTCCAAATTAAGTAGTAAAGTCACTTGAATCCTCCAGATTGAATCTTAGGATACTTGCGTCTCAACAATTTGATAATCATGCCCCGGGAGAGAATAAAGAGTTAAAAGAAGGTAGAAGTGATTCTGGTTTCGTGATGTTGATAGACAATAACGTCCCGCAATAGAAGAAATAACAATAGTAAAAAATGTGAGAAAACAGCTTATAATAATGGATAATTGAAAACATCAGTTATTGAAGGGGATTATGATGGAGACTTTCCTCTTTTGACCGGACTCATATATTGTATCCATAAATTGGATTTCATATTAAAATAATTTTCTCAAAGAGTTGTAAACTACCAGTAGGCTCATTTGTTTTTGCTGCTTGCAATAACAAAATTTTCCAAAAAACTTACTCAATATATATTAAAGACTCAAATAGAATCTTTGTTATAAAATATTTAAGATATTATAGTATTAAGGAACGTCAATTGAATTTTGTGTTGTCTTGGGTATTTGGAGGTTTGAACATGCGTATTTACAAATGCGCTATCAATACCTCCTTTACCCTTGCTGCGCAGGCTAAAGTCTAAATGGGGAGCTAGGTAAAGATAGTTTGTTTTAGTGGTGCTACGCCAAGCTCATAAATTAGACAAAAGCAAAAAATAGTCTTGTATTATGTAGCCTATAGGTGGAGCCTTCTAGGGTGGCTTCTACTCTGACAAATCCCCTTTTAAGCTATACCTTCGAGTTTCGGAATTAGAAGGTCTCAAAAATCTAAATCTAATTTTAACTGAAATAAAAGTAGCTGTTATTAACATAACCACTGCTCTCACCTTATATATTCAAACATTTTTTGTTTGATCTTGTAATTTATTTATTAGTATGTTTTCAAATCTAAGTCCTTCGTCTGGAATCCTTAGCTTGCTCGTAAGTTAGGAAGGAACGGCTTCGGCCTACTCTAAAGCATAAAAAATCATCGAAAAGCAAATTACAAATAAATATATTTAAACGGCATAAGTTAATGATTGACCTACAGCATTTCCCCGATGCTGCGAATGCGAGTTTCAAGTCTGACTAGCCGCTTTTATTGATTAATAAAGTCCTTTGCTGGCGAAGGACCCCTGTAGGGGAGATATTTCGAATAAAGACTTGTGTAGAATTTTTCATTATCATTATTTTTAAACTTTGATGGCGAACCTACTCGTTTATTTTTTCCATTTTATTCTATAATATGCTAGCTACTGCTAGTCAGCTAAAAAATAATACAAAAATTACGCAAACTGCAATCAGGATCAGTACACTGAAAGGATGTAAAGACCTTCCTTTTTCCCTAATCAAAGGTGGCAGGATTTGTATGACTTATTTCCATCCTTTCAAAAGAGGGGGCAGTATGGCTTTCACTAACCAACAGCCCTTTAGGGGAACAATAGGTTGGTCGAAACCCATTATCTGAACCTGTTCCTATGGATTGAATATGGTTATAGGTGGGGCGTGGGCTATCGGATACCCGTTGTAAGGCTTTAGCTTCGATCAGTTATTCTTTGTGCTGTGGCGCAAGGCGAAGGGAATAAGGATTGAGGCAAAGGCAGGGATTGGATTCGCTTATATGTAGAGATACTTGCACACACAGAAAAAATATAAAGTAACCCAGGTGTAATATAATTTACTCCTTATTTTTTAGGGTTTAAAAAAAAAAAAAAAACCGATAAGCTCAAATGGGTTTTGATATTTTCCGACCTTATAACGATGCTATTTTCTAATGGTTATAGCAAAGAATTATCTAGATGTTTAAATTTATTATGCCAATATATTTTTCCTTAATTAACTGTTATAATTAATAAAAAATTCCCATTAGGCATTCTCTAATGGTCTTTAAATGGATTATATGCAGTCTCTTATTCTCTTTAATTTAATATTATAGGATTTAACCTTTGTATGGTTTCTCCTTTTAATGGTATAATTAGGTGGGCAGTACTAATATTGGTTTTTTAATTTATTCTATGGTTAAGATTTAAATATAAGAAACAAAGTAAATTACAAAGGATAATGTGAAAATAAAGTATCCCTTTAGCATATTCTTTAACAATAATTTATTCAATTATGCAAAACAGCCAATTTGCTTTATACTTATATGGGCACAATTAATAGTATATAGTAAATAATAAACAACTATTTATTACTTATCACTACAAGTAAATATTGTGATATTATAAGCTAAAAGAAGAAGTTAGGTTTACACTCATATTAAATCAAAATCATAGAACCAAACCACACGCTAATGTTATGTTTGTTACGTAGGTAATTAATTGAGGTGGGTAATATTGACAGTAAACAAGGACATCGTCTACAGTAGAAATATATTATATACCTCTTTTATTATATATGATTGATTATTCTAGTTATAATCTTTTTATTAGGAATTTGATAGGTGGCCCATATAATTACGATAATTAACAACGATACAGATAAAGCAAATAAATATTATATTAAGTTATTTCTTTGTACTCAAAGCAAGCTATAAATTGATCATTCATCCTTCTGTTCCCTGCCTTCTAAGAATATGTAGCTATATTGTTTGCTTTCTTAGCTGTAACCTAAAGTAAATATCACTTAATTTCAATAACAGCCTAAATGACAAGTATAATAGGTTTGGTCTACGGTTGCTTAACAGAAACGAGTACCTTATGCTTTAGGTTTATACATCAATTTACTTTCTTCTGTTATTTTAAAGACCTTCGTTGTTGTATTCATTATATTCCAAAATTGTTAAACGTAACACTTTAATTATAAAACATAAGGGCTCAGCCTAAATTTAGTAAATTCTTACGGTACAAGGATTCACAGTAGCTCGCTCTGTGTGTGAATTTATAATTGAAATCTTTCCCCCGTCGCGATCTGCAAAAAAGGGGCGGCTGGTTTTTAGCATGTTATATACTGTCACAGAGAATAGCCCTGTTAATATAATTAAAGTTGCGTCTTTTTTTGGCACCGTTTTTAGGAAAAAAATAGGGATACAGCGCGTGATCGAAATGAAAAAAGGGCATGCATGTATGTAGTTATCCCCAAACCAATCAATACCTCAAATATCTTTTCTTTATACGTGCCGTGTGAGTTTAAGTAGTTAAGTATGGCTTCCGTGATTTTAAAGCTAGCTCGGTCCTGCTTCACTGTGTATATTTGTATGAAACCGACTGGCTTTATTTATTTTATGAAGGCTCAGAAATAATAAAGTGACTTACTCGTAATACAGATTATTAAAATAAATAGAGAATATTGAGTCATTGGGTAGACACGTAGTTGTCCCCTTTACCACACCAAAATGTTAAAGGATTCAACCTTTTATTTCCTCAAATTTTTTAATATAAGTTCAAACGATAGACTGAGTCTTATACGTGCAATTTTATACTCACCTTGATCAATGCGTTATTTTTCTTAACAGGTTAGGGTGGGGGTCTAACGGGGCTTCTGTTTTGCTGGCTACCGCTTTACTAACTCTTTTATAACCTTTTTGAAAACTGTTCGCTTTAAAAGAGCTGTAAAAAGATTTAATATGCAAAAACCAAATAAGAAAAAAATAAGATCTGCTCTGAGGGGCCTTCTATATCCATTTCCTGAACTAAAGATTTAATAAAGGGTGGTGTAGCTTGTGCTTACCTCCTAAAGGTACCTTAAAGATCGAATCCGTGGAAATACTACAACCCTGTAAGGGAAACTACCTGGTGAATAAGTAGTAATAATAGCATCCCGACAAGCTATCTAAATTATATATGAGTATAAGATGTCTTAACTTTAATGGTAGAAGTGTATTTTGCAATAAAGAATATGACAGGCGTTCGATTTCGCTGGGGAATTAGCCTGCCATGCTTGATACCACTGCATTAATGCATCCGACCTGTTCTTATGAAATGAAATATGGTTATGTGGCGTGGCTATCGATACCCTTGTAGGGGGCTAGCTTCCTAGTTAGTATTCTTTCGTGGCGCAAAGCAGAGTAGGATGCAAGCTAAGGGGGATGGTTAGAATTAAGGTAAAGAGAAAATAAATGATAGAGGAGGGGACCCAACCACAGCAGGATCTAAGTTAAACAGGATTATAAGAAGGCATTTAAAGTGACGAGCCTTTAATCATGTACGATTAAGAAATTTGATCCGAGTGATTTAAGGGGTAAGTTTGAATGCTATTAAGGTTGTTTAAACCACATCCTTCCGAATCGTGAGATATTCCTCTGGTAAAGCCGGCTTTATATGGAGCAGTTGGCTTTTTAGTAACTAGCCTACAGCCTTTATTTACCCCCCGTGAAGGCTTAATCCGTGTACGGGCTTTGTGCAAGTATAAATACATAAAAGGCGTGTAGTTTAGATTGTAAAAA
>JACYFI010000224.1:0-13960 GCA_020975735.1 Ophiocordyceps xuefengensis
TTCCTAGCCTACGGAGTGACGAGTTTAAGTTAGGAAATTCACATGTAAACCCTTCAACGCTGTATCCGAATTAAATCCAAACATCTGGGTCTTTAATTCTTTCGTTTCAAAACATCCCAATCCCAGTTTTTTATGTCATTTTCGTCAAAACCAATAGTAAATGGCCGTTCGATAAATCATTTGGCCATTAACGAATTTCTAGTCTGAACCCATTTTCTAATGCGGTTGTGGCAGGCCTTCCTTGTCTAGGTTCTTAAGCCCATCGGCTGCTTTCCTGTTGAAAGTTTGTCATAAATAGCTTTTCGTAATATCCATTCCTTATACATCACCTGTACTAAGTTTCTCTACTAGGAGGGGCTGTTAGTCAATGGTCGTTTTACCTCCGTACTTTGTAATATATATTTCTTCTTCCCGGGGTGGAATTGGAAAGTCCACCTTTCAAGCTATTGATAATATTCACTATAACTTCTTCTGACCAATCCCCTCACAATGTAGGTAGGGTATTATACCGGGAGTCATGTTGCCTGGCCTTTACTTTTTGAAATTTTGGAATGCTGCGTTAATATGTAATCTTTATATATAATAATCCCTGTATATTTTCTTCATACAAAAAACTTGTTATTTTTACAAAGTTCATAAATCTTCTGTAGTTTTTACCAACCGTCAGTTTGAAATGTATGGAAAACTTATACCAGCGATTAGTGGGTAGCTACAGACGTAAATCCCTGGGTCCCTTCCATAGATGGTCCCCTAATGAGACTCCGCTGTTACCATGGTCCTTTATAGGGACTGTAGGTAATCCCGTAGTTCCAATTAATTATCTTTTCCTTATCTCGCCTTAGGAGTCCTTCCATCTTACGTTATATGAGATATTGGTACCCTGGGATTGGTCTGTGACCATTGTACGATTCTTCCATAATCCAAATCATACACAATGCACATATGCCTATCTTCTGACCTAGATATGGACCACTCTCTGTAGGATACCCTTGGGTAAATAGGGGTTCGGCAGGTTAACTTTTTACCATAGAGGCGTCGGCCTCGATTGGGTCCACTAGATTACAGATATTGCTTCCCTTTCCCCCAACCCTCTGGACAGAGATGCCTAAGGTTTAAATATCCAGGGTGCCTTTTTCCCTCGTTCGATCTGAACTCTGTTGCTCGGAGTTATGTATGGAATAATAACTAATCGTTTTAGACTCATAATAATATTTACCACAACGGCGCAACTTATAAAGAAAGAACTTAATCCCACCCAATAAAAAAGTATATTGTAAACCCCCCTTAGTTGATAATTTCTGAACTTTTATATATCGTACTTAATATTGATAAAACCATACTTTGACAATTCAGAATAGCTGTAAAAATTTAAGGATACTTACAACACTAGTAGACAATCAACATAATATTGATCCGTTATTTACTAAATATTATATATATAAAGGGTATTCTAATATTTTTAGATGTTGTCCCATTTTATTAATTTATTTTTGTATTATAAATAGAAACAAGAATTTGTAAATAAACAAGTTTTTTTAGAGATGAATTATGATAACCCAAACCTCTTAGGGGTAAAAAACCTAGTTGAATGCATTATTATTATACTTTTTAAACAAATATAAATTATATCGAAATATTGTGTAATTTGTAACTAATATTAAACCCCCCATGTATACCTACCCTTAGTAAATTACAGTAGAGGATAATCATTTTAAGATAAAAATTAAAATTAAAAATTTATAAAGCATTTCTATTAAAATTAAAATACATATATCACCTCTTTAGATTAACTGCTTAGAGACAAAAGAGAGTAAATAGTATTTATTATCAATAGTTCACAAACAAAATTAGGTTTCCAAACCCGTAAGATTGAAAACCTAAGTAAAATAATCACGGATAAGTTTAAACCACACTAGAACTGCGGATGTGCTAAAGAGACCAGAAAACATTTCAATGTATGAAGTCAGCTATCTTAATTTTTATTTAAGAGCATTAAATGAAAATACGATTATTATTGTCATGGTATTCAAGCTGATCACCTATGTGGGGAAAGGTAAGAGTCCTCTGAAAAGCCGTGGCCTTAATAAAAATATTATATAATCACCAAATCAGTCAAGGTTGAAGTGCCCTGCAATGGAAGAGAACGTAACTCTTATTACCCAAACGTATGAAGTTAGAGTGTTAGCCTTTAAACTTACCCAACTTGGAGAATGTAGGGCAGTTCTTAATTACGTCATACATTAAAAAAATAATATTTTATTATGATCCCGGCTTACGGCTGAGAACAAAATATATGATATAGTGTTAATAATACACGAGGCTTTTAGCATATTTTTGCACTCTTTATATGCAGCGTCAGCTGCTTGCAACAAAAATGGTATCTGTTAAATTAAACTTTCAATTTTTATATTTATAGTTATGCATAATTAATTCTGTTTAAATCATGATAAAAGGTCTAGCCCCAAACCACATATAAAATAAGTTGAATAAATACCCCGTTAAGCAGGTTTATACTCTGAAACTGTTAATCCTATCCTAATTTTTTATTCTTGTTCTATGTTATATCCGTACAAAAAAAAGCAACCTTAATCAGATCCATCTTCCGTTGGTGAAAGGGGTCCAACTGAAAACCAGGCGAACCTGTAATCTAATTTTAATGATCTGATATAGGTAAACTTTTAAAGGGTCCTTTTTTGAACGGAGATAAACAGGGAAATAGTTTTTGGTTAAAAGACCCTTTATTGTAAAGTAACAGGTTTTTAGTTAGTCAAAGCCCAGCAAGCAAAAGCTCGCGAATTTTATGTCAGACCATTCATGTGTTGTTTTTAACCTTACAAGGGGGATACCGCAAGAAAGAAAATGGCTTATGCTTGTTCGACCAGCCAGCGCAGCTAGCAGCCCAGGCCAGGTAAGCAGCAAAAATGATTTGTTTTTCTTCCATTAAAGGATAACACTAAAGTGTTGCAATTGTACTGTTCACCACCAACAATCCTTAGTTTATTTTACGTATTGGACTTTATGTTTAAATACAATCATTAGGATTAATATAACCCACATTAAAGAAAGAGTTGATTTTGTGAAAGCCACATCTTGATCTCTTGCATAAATGCACAAAACATCGCTTTTAAAATTTCATCGTAACAAATAGTGGAATTCTGCTTTTTTACTAAATCCCTAATAAAACAACCCCTTTTTCATTTTATCCCATACTCATACCCTGTGTTTTTTATATAATTTAAAAACAGAACGGAGATTCCAGAAATCTTTAATTAGGATTTTAAAGATCCCTTAAATCTTAAATTACTATTCATATTTTAAATGATTTATCATTTTATAAAAAGTATACATAAGCGGTAAAAACCTGGATTTCGAACCAGGAGCCACTACACCACAGAACGTAGTTGCTCTACCGTGAGCACAATTACCTTCACTCCAATAAAAATTTATATTTAATCTCAACACCTATAATTCAATGATTTGTAATATAATTTTACGTAAAATAATAACTACAGATTAAGTATTAATGACGTTGTTATTCTAAAATAATTTTTAGTGCATGTATTCACCAAGAAGGGATCAGTGGTGGCTTAGCTAGCTACGCCCTAAAGAAGCTAGAAAATAAGCGCTTACTGTGAGAAACCAGCCAGGCAAGAAAATTGTAAGGCGCAAGCTCTTAAATAAATATTTTTTTTTACAATATTTTAAAGTGAGTGGTCAGCATACCCTTATCTCTCGCTGCATTTTAGGGTTATCGTTTAAATATTATTTCTTATTTACTATAAATCGTTACAAAAGGCCTGTGCTAATAAAATGGTAATTTTATTGCTAGCATTAATCATCCGCATTAGATATGAAGGGAACATACTTTGGTTTTTTGAGATTTTAATTAAAGCTTCTGGGCTGAATTTTCGCATCTGTAAATTTTTAATAAAAATTTCGGTTGAATCTTAAGACCCATAAATGTGTTATTAGCTATCTGTAATACGTGTAATTTAGGCGAGCTTTAAACCTGCTAATCCTTTCGAGATAGGCAAGTCTAGCCAATTATTTTATATAATAATTCTTCCCTTATCTGGGCAGGGGCCTCCGCCCATGCAAGCATTGCTCTTTAACTATGTAATTAAAATTTTAAGATTTACTTTTTATCTACGTTTAAAGAGTATACAACAGGTATTTTATTTAATTGGGCTAAGCCCATCATTTTTTATACTTTATTATTCTAACATAGATGACACACCTCTATTTTTAAAGGTGTTAAGGAACATCACCTTACTGATGTTATGGAAAGTGTCCTAGAAAACCTAGTTCTAGAATAGGCGTAGCTTCGCATTAGCCACATAAAATTTATCCTCGACAGGAAATTCGAACACACAATACGAGAGATCACCTAAAAGAGTTTAGTCTTACCTAATGTAGACACACAGAGGATTATTTTATTTTAATTGACCTTCTATCAGAACTATAAAGATATTTTAGTTGGCTGTGCCGCCCTTGCGGCAAGCCTATGCTATGCCGATTTAAAAAACAAACTCTTATTCAACCAATATGTCCCAGCATAAAAGCCTGTAATTTTTCGTGGCGGCATACTTCACACACGGGCAAGGAAAAAAAATTAGAGAGTTATGCAACAATAAGAATGAGTTTTTAAGTAAATAAACAACTTTACAAAACAAAAGAGGTTGGCTGGACGAAGTATGCCATTCCCTTTTTAATTGGAAATTTTTAAATAAAAAGGAATAAGGGGGGAAGTTAAATATTCTTTAAAGGCAGAATAGCTAAAAACACTGCACTTTCTGATGAGGATATAACCCAGATGTTAAGAGTGTTAAGACTAGTTCTTTATCCCCCGGTTTGTATACCTCAATCCTATTTGAGTGTTGAGTTATAACAAATTCTGTGAATTTTATAGGAGAAACCTGAACACAAATGTTAGCTGCGTGCCTGGCGCTTCTGTATTTATGCCAACTTAGTACAAACACAAAAAAAAGAAAACAACCATCGTCCACTGAAAAAACCTGAAGTCACATATGATCAAATATATCAGGCAAGGCTTGCATTAGTATCAGAAACTTTTTTGTGTTGCGCTTTTTATTTCTTCTGTTAAACAAGAATAATATGCAACTCTTCCTTTTGTTTGATAATCTTAAACGTAAAAAAAAGAAACAAATTTTCTTCTTATTATAGATAATTGGACTTTAACCAAGACCGATATTTTGAAATCAATTTACCTAAACAATCCTGTCCTTCCCTAATTTTCAAGCATAATCTATAGTATAAATATAAGCTCTTTCTACGGCTTTAAATTGGTAATAATCAATCTTAACGTATAAGAGTTTTACTTATTAACTTTACATATTCCAAATTAAAAGAATACAATAGTGCCAAAGAGGGCTTAAAATCATAGGCTACCAGGATGTTAGGCTTCTTCCTCTTAACGGTACTTACATTAGGTCATCTTGGATAATGTAAAACAAATGTTTTAATGTGTGAATAATTACCTTTCCCTAGATACTACAAAGATCTATTTTAAATATGTCTTCATGAGAGACACGTTTCTTATCCTTAATTACATTCTATTACAAAAGCACACCCACCCTATTTACCAAATAATATTGATTACAAGGTTGTTATAGAATTCTATTGCTTGATTATTCAAATGAATCATTTACGTCAGATAGAAATATATTAAGATCGTATTCTTAGTTTCATGTAGGAAGGAGAAAATTAGCCTACTTCACCATAGTTCAATTTAACTGTATTATTAAAAGAGCTGCCGCGCCTCTTGTCTAGCTAAAAATGTGCTAAAGTTTGTGGTCTTCTTTGAATTATTATTCATAGTAATTTACAAAAAAAATATATCTAGAATCCTATAGCCGATTGCGCCTGAAAAATAAGAGTTTCCTCATTATTCGTCATCAGTCAATATATTTTAATATGAAATAAAAGAGCCGTACAAACACTACCGCCCTAAAAAACTGTAATACTATCCAAATCTAGTTAACCTATGATAATTTAATAATTTTTATCATTTATTTTCCTTAATTAAAAATTCAAATATTGATACGGGTAGTCCAGATTGAACTGAACATGCTGGTGGAAACAGTAAGTCTTACCGTTAACACTTATACCCGTGGCAACAAAGCCCTTTGGTTTAATCTCAATTATTTTTATACTATACTATATCTTTAAAACATATAACCTTAACTCCACCTATAAAAATTAACATTAATACACATTAAGATTACCCTTGATGTAAAATTAAAATTATAATAGGAATAATAAACCTCTTTTGTTATATGCTTGCTTTTACTTATTTTAGCGTAGCATATTTGACGCTAAGCGTTACTTGTTACACAAAGCTCACTTATTAAGGTAGATATAATTATTTAATTTAGAAGCTACTGGCTTGGCAGCCTGAATTAAATTTTAGAGATAATTAAAAGGCCTGTTTGTTGGTTAACATACATACATGCACCCCATATATTTATAATTTTATGCTTGGAGATGATCAGGGATTCAACGCTGGAACAGCAAAATCATAGTTTACGTGTTTTGCAATTAAACTAAACCCCCTAAAAGTAGTAATTTATTATTAATCAATTTTTTAGCAATTTTTTTTCCTGTTTAGCATTAGCTTGCCCTTAAAAATCAACACCGAAGTATAAATGGGCAATTTTTATATTCTTTGGGCTGTACCTTACTTTTTTTGTGCGGAGCATACTCGTCAGCACGCAAGTAAAAAAAAATTAAGGAAGTATGCCTCCTACAAAAGAATTATACAATAACCCTAACTCTAAGTTTATTAGAGTGAAAAAAAATAGTCGTGCACGCTGGTTTCTTGAATCTTTTTCCCGTGCATCGCGTTATAAGAAGTGACCTTAGCAGCTCCTAAAAGATTAAAAAATTTTTCATTTTCATAGATCATATAATTAAAAAAGTAGCAGAATACTCTAATTGAAAGAGGGGATGATTCCAACCCCTCCCAAATTACACCGCCTTAGCTAACTGTGCTTACTATGCGATAAACCTTTCTTGAATATGTCTATAAGATCCTAAAAGGGATGCTGAGGCTAAAAATATTTTAGAGCTCGTGTAGCCAAAATTTTAATCGCTTCTTTTGGACTTGCAGGGAGGAACCTCATTTCCAATGTTAAAGTCATATGTATTCCACCATTAATACAAAGTCCTTCACTGCCAAAACGGTTAAGACTTGAACTTACAACAAGCAAAATTCAGCGGTCTGCTCGGCCATTGAGCTTCACGGGGTTATTAGAGATACAGGAAATTTTGAAAATAAGGTGTAAAAACACGAAACTATCTCATCTAAAAATAAATACCTAAATTATTGTATTAAATTCTAGTTAACATATAACCCACTCACCTTAATGTCTCAAGTATAACCTTTTTTAGCAAAGCACAAAACAATAGGTGAAGATTTGAGGAAAATGCCGACAACAAGAAAATTGTTGAGCGTCCCTTGAAAGAAAAAGGCGTTAGATTTTCTGTATTAATATTTTTCACCCATTAATTTGCTAAAGATTTACAATTTGGTTGGGCCTTCGCTTTATTATTCTTGTTAAAAGAAAATATCAAGCTCCTAAATTTTATTTAAGAAGCAGTGGCGTTAGCCTACTGATTGGGTAAATAAATAACTTAAAGTAACACTTCAGAATAAATTATAGGAAGATACTTACATACTAGTTCCAAATACCACACTTATTATTAAATCTTTATTTAATTTATTAAGGAGTATCAGAATTACTGATTTTAAAACACATAGGAGCTTGCGCTTCCATTTTTTTTTGTGCTTTCTATTTTTCCTAATGCTTTACAAGGCCTTGGCTAAGAAAACATGCAAGAACTAAATATCAGTAACATTACAAAATACCTGGTATCCTAATGGGTTCTGAACTACTCATGGGTAACTACCCCAGGTTGGGCTTAAGCACTTCTGTCTAACCCATTTCAGCACTTAGACTTACACTATTATTCAAATTCGAATTCCAGCGCTACAGTTCTAGGCTAAAGTGAATTCGAAACACTTATTTGTACTGTTAGAGCAGTATGCTTTACCATTAAGCATAATCCTTTTTGTGCTTTATTTAGGGGTGCATACGACTTCTTTCCTGTGATAGCTAAGCAGAAAGCCCAAAAATACAAAAACTATTATTACTAATTTCTATTATTTTTAAAGTTATATCTTTATGCCTAGCTCTGAAGTTTTAAAAATTTATAGTTAATTTCATAAAGCTACGAATAAATTTTTTAAGGGCCTGTGGTATGAAACATCAGCATTTCTATTTCTTCTTGCCGTGTTGAAACAAGTATGCCGCAACAAAAATAAATACTAAAAAATAAAACTGTCTTTGTCATAAAAGGTATTTCTTTGCAGTATTTTTTAGCTAGCCCTTGTCAAGGAATAGAAACCAATAAAGCTGCACAAAATTTAAACAATCAAGATAATAATTTTCATCTCTATTTGGGTGTTTTCCTTACTGGTCGCTGCGACACTACGGGGTGCTTTGTAAGGATGCATTAAACAAGATAGTAAAATTCGCCGCAGCATCAGGCTCTGCGGAAGCGGCCGAAAGACGAACGCTATTTATTAATATATTTAGAGAAAATTACAAAGAGTTTAAAAAATTACTCTGCTATATAGTCCATAGCTTGCCCCGCATTAATAAAATTCTAATACAGGGGATATATCCTCTATGTGTGCTATGTATTGTTATGTTTTACCAACACCAGGCTTATTAAAAAAATAAGCAAAGTAATTCTTGTTTAACTATCAAAACTAATCATTTGGGCAATCGCATAACAACCTCTAAAAATCATTCAAGAAAATCCAGAGTTCGGAGTTAAATTTAGCAATATAAAGTTTTTGGTGGCCAGGGCGTCAAATCGATGTTTAATATTTTGGCTTGCAGAAGTTAGAGGCCTAAAAAATACCTATTGTTCACCTTTGAAGCTAATCTCTAATTTATGGAAATTAAGGACTCATTTGTACCTTTAAGACTGCCGATATAAAGTTCTTAAATTATTGTTACGAGCAGTAATGATTTACCGATAAGATTATTAAACGCTATACGCGGCTTTAGGCTCTTTCGGGCAACCCTTAACCCCGGACCATGGAGCCCGGTATTTACTGTTAATCAAACCACAGTATAGACTAGACAGGATTCTGAACCCGCGGTGGTAGCTATTGCGAAGGAGCTATGTCGTCAAAACCCTTTGCTACTATTTCTTTTTTATTTAAGAGGCTAACCAAAGCAATTGCAAATTTGTGTCCT
Source organism: Ophiocordyceps xuefengensis (assembly GCA_020975735.1). NCBI lineage: Eukaryota > Fungi > Ascomycota > Sordariomycetes > Hypocreales > Ophiocordycipitaceae > Ophiocordyceps > Ophiocordyceps xuefengensis. Next base: position 9,291 of record JACYFI010000224.1, read on the forward strand.
CCAATTCTTGCTGGCTCCTACACTATATTACGTTTATTTTAATTTGTTTTGTGTATGACTGATTTGATATTAGAACAGAGCTCCTGAGGTTGTTTGTAACTTTAATTAGTTATTTGCTTAGCTTCTTAGTTTAATTTGTTGTTTTCTAGTATTTTGTATCTTTTATCTCGAAAGATCAGGTACTAACGAAGCTCGCTTCTAGGAACGAGAAAAATATGCAACACCATACGTTTTTCTTAGGATCGAGTCAATAATAAATCGCGCGAGACCTTAAAAGCCATGGTACAACGAATAGTAGGCATATTTGTTAAAAGTAAACATGCAATAATTTGACCCTCACCCTTCTTTCGAGGTATAGTGCATTTGACCTGGTAAGGGGGAAAAGCAGGTAAAAATAAAACATGGACCTGTATACCTTGCAAAAAAACACTAACAAGTGAGACTTTGCGTGACTTAACAAGAACAATATAAGCAAAAGATAGCAGCTTTGCATATACAAATATAAAAGGAATTGCAATTTATACTTATATTTAGCCCGGTGCAAGTATTCACTTTGCCTTCATTGATTTACAAAACATTACATTTACTTTTAGCTACCAGATAATATTATTTATTAAATTAGTGAATTATTAAAATTAGTACTTTATTCTTTAAAATCTCAAGATCTCGTACGGGATAATACATATAAATTTTCGTAATAGTAATTACGTTATATTTTGAGAGAAATAATCTTAAGAAAGTTGCGTTTTACATATGCTTTCAGCACTGTATCCTTTACTAACTAAGCGTTTCCTGCCGGCTATGCTAACTATTTTGTCTTAGTACTCAAAGGAAACAAGCCTTATGTAAATGATACATGAAGATAATATATATAAAAGCATATTATATATTTAATATTTAAGGCCGATAAACAACAAGGGTAAAGCCCATAGGTTGTAACCAATAATTTTAACTTATTTGTTAAACTCTTCTTGTTCCTCTGCGTACAAAACGGTTTGTCTTAGTTTTATCTAACATTCCCTTTAGAAGATAAAACCATACTGTCTCACACGTCATTTAACCCGCTATGTAACTTTTTGTACTCAGTACGGAACAGTCGCATCCTACATAGTTCCTTGCGTCCTGAGCGATAAAGTTAAGCCACATCGAGAGCCTAACCGCGCACTCATTCTTTTACACTCTTTGCGCAAAAATACGCCTTTCTAAAGGTTTATGCCAATATTATTTCTATTTCCATCTTCTTTCAAATGGTCTTTCAGAGCTAACGTCATGTTATTTTATCATATATATTAAGACTTCCTTTAATAGTTTTTTATACTAATAAGCCCAACTTTCTAACCTACTACTATTATTTGATCATACATAAATCTAGTAAATTTCTCTCCGCTCCTATTCATGGGCGATACCTATCTAACGAAGTATGCCCCCACTAACTTTTTATTTATAGCCTGGAGAGCCCATCTTTATATACCTGGATTCCATAGTTTAAATGCATTTTTATTCCAATAAGTTAATTCAGCAACTTTAGCCAATCAACTTGTCAAAAATCTGTTGGAATTTATACCTATTATCTTTATTGGCGTAGGAAAAAACGGAAGAACCTTATCTCATTATGCTCCGAAAATTTTGCTACACACAAAAGTACTAACCATGGAATAAGTTCGGACTTATTTTTTTCCTTAAGATATCCACAAGTTTTATTGGTAGATATAATCTATCCATTAGGAGGCCTTTACTCGTAACTTTGTTGAGTTAATCGGAAAAAACTAATTGCCTCTTTATTACATAGTTTAGATTTCGATTTTAAGTATTTGCATATTTTGTCTGGGCCCAGCCTTTCAAGGATAGAAAATATGACAGCACACAAAACTCGAAAGAGTAAAGAGGCCATGCTAATCACCTGTTGAACTGTTTTTCTTTATTTTTTTTTAGCCGGTCCTTATCCTCAAGAAGTATATCGGGAATGGCCTGCCTTTGTGTCGTTAATTAGAACCTCAATTTAATCTGGCCTTAATGCTTACTAATTATTCTATTCCCTTAACGGTTTAAGTGTTTCTTTTATTTTTCAATATATGATAAGCTTGCTTTGCGCATACAGAAAGTTTATAGTCTCCTAATTTTTTGGGGACCGTGCTCATTACAGGGTATTTATCGAAATAGGTCTATTACTACACCTAAATGCTAAAAACGTGTGCGTATTTTCAAACTGTTGCTAGCATTATCGTCTCTTTACCTTAGAACTTTCTACTTTTCATGTTATGTTTATTTTTCTCAAAATTGCTTTATCTTTTTAGTGTGTGCACAAGCCGGCAAGCGCGCAGCTAGTGATTTTGAAAAGCATTATCCAGTAAAAGTTTTATCTTTTTCTTATGACAAAACATCCAAAAAGTCATCACTAAAACCAGGTATGAGTGGCAAAAGATCAGTGTGGAACTGTAGTTATTTGTGTATAGAAGCCAATTTGTACTATAAGAATTTACCCAGCCTTGGAAATCCAGCTTTACCACAAAGCTCCAAATACGTCGTTTTGAGAGTTTATATTACTGAATAGGATACTTTTGAATTTAGATTTCCTCTTAAAATAAAATGAACTTAAACCTTTTGAATGAATGAATCTACAATTCTTTCAATCCCTCCCTTTCATTTTAAGATGAATATACAGAACGATCTGGCTCCTAATAAACCGTTTAGGTTATTTAACCTTTAATTTCTAATTTTATACCTTCATATTTTTATCACCATAGAATTAATAATTGTATTTATGAACTTAGCTTAAGTATTAGAACTATCAACGGCTTAAAAATTTTGTGCGTGGCCAGATATTGTTGAACCTTTTGTTCACGGATAAGTAGGGGCAGAAAAAAAAATTTACGCCTGACAGCCACGCCCAAACGAAATCTTATCATTTATCCCGTAGGATAAGAATGATACACAGGAAAGGCAGCAGTAATAATTAAATTAGAAATTAATTTTAAATTTTTATCATTTGGTGGACGGTGGACCTTAAAATTAAGTTTAAAATGTTTGAGCTTTGTGAGTGTAGACTTTCTATCCTGCTGCTTCGCTGTACCCCTATGTGATTAGCTAGTTTTCTATAGTGTTTAACAGGTGACATAAGCTCTATTAATATACTAAAACGCATATTTCTCCACATAGAAAATTTTTTTTTTCTTTTTTTTAATTTAAGTAAAGCATTATAAAAAGATCTGTACTTACTATTGCAATAGAATTTTCAAATTATTATATTTAATCTATCTTTTTTTTATTTATTTTATTAAATATCTTACTTAAAATAGGTAAAAAATATTTTTTTGTTTTTATTTTAAATTATACCTTTTAAGAGAATAGCATTAGTCATATTTTTCTTAATCATTTCAAATTATGTATTTACCAGTATTTACTTAATATTCAATACTTCAATGGAACGTTTTTGTCAAATAAATATTAATCGGATTTAATAAAAAAATTGATTTTAAAAATATTTTTAATTTTATAAATTTAGAAAATATTTCTTAGGTAATTGGCGATCAGTAGAAAAAGTAGTGATAAATAGATAGTTTCTTGTTTTTTAACACTAGTAGTTATGGATATTTTGATTATCTACTGCTTGCTTCGTCAGCCCTTGAGGCTTTTACTTAATTTATGCAACAACTTTTCTTTATTATAAAATAAAAAACGGTTTTTTATTAAATTCGCGATTAACCTTTTTATTTATTTTCTAAATATATTTTTTTTAAGATATTAGCTTTCTCTAATTACAGTATATAAAGTAAATTTAATTTGTTTATTGTTTGTATGTTTAATTTCCGCGTTACTCAACATATATTCCTCTTAAAAAATTTCGGTCTTTCTTTTAAGTAGTATAAATTTTTTTAGAGCCCTACGAATTTATGATTTATTTGAAATAAAATTAAAGATAACTTTAATAATTTTATTAATTATTTATATTATTATACCTGGGTATATTTTTTTTAAAATTGATTTTTATTATAAAACAATAAATAATGTTTTTCCCATTCTTTTAAAAAATGAGGTAAATATTTTAATTTTCCAGATCTCCCCGTTATTGTGTCTTAAGCATGTTCTTAGATTATATATTCAAGTTATTGTTAAAATATTTTCATGGATTTGTTTTTGCGTGGTTGGCAGCTCCTCTTCGTTTTATTATAACCAGCATTTCCCTAAAAGAGAAAAGGCTTCTAAGCTACTGATTCTTGAACTGATCCTGAGGTTAAATCAGTAGACAAAGACCCCCCATAAAGAAAGATAAATTTTATTTTTACTTTTTTACTTTGAAATATATATAGATTATAAATGTTGGGTGTATTAAAAAGGATTATTGTTTACTACATTAATTACCCACTTTTATGAGTCAGGTTCGAACGGTTTTATTTTAACAATATTGTTTTTAAAAAATAAACTTTCGCTTTCAGAAGTTTTACTTTTTTTTGTAACTTCTTGAATTCTACCCAATAGTATAATAAATGTTCATTTCTATGCTTTATAGGCGTGCCCTTTCGGCTAACACTAAGGACATAATTTATAAAAGCAAGAGTTATTAAGGCCTAAATTTCCTGGTCTTGCATACTTCTAATTTCGCTGCGGAAGCAACCTGCTGATGTAAAACGGTATAACCTTATTTCCTTTTTACACCCTAGCCGACGTAGCAA
>JACYFI010000225.1:0-10258 GCA_020975735.1 Ophiocordyceps xuefengensis
TCTCAATTTAAGTCAATAATGCTATTGTTAGAAACGTTATTATTTTTAGCCGCTAATTTATGGACCAGTTAAGATAATAATGTTATTCTATATTATTTTGAAAAGTATCTTTAACCTCCTTTGATTCTATATTAGTAGCGGGTTATTTGTGTATTGATGATTAAAATAAGGTGCTAAGTTACTATTTTAACTCTTATATTTGAATTATGAGGGCTCATTATTCTTCATGTTTTAGTCTAATTAGAAAATTATTATCATCTGCCTATGGGTAGATTACTGGATCTTGAATACTCTATTTAATTAGAATTTAGGAATGATAAACACTAAATATTGTTTATTTGGTAGCGATATTTAATCACGTTTTGCGTAAATACAATCGGTTTTTATGGGTTGGAATAAATTGAAGCTATAAAGGCCACACGGTGGCTCACCCCTTGAGGAGGTTGTATTGTTTTTCGGGTATTGGGTCACTTAAGTTAAGTCACTTATGGTATATCGACTATTTTTAAGCCTAACTTCCTAAGTTAAAATTAGATTAATCTTTTATAAATTTTGTAATAGGGACCAAAAAACTGTTCCTTTTCTAGTCTTTCTGAGTAACCTATTAAGAAACCTACAAATTATTAAAGAGTTAATTATGATCATTTATTCTTTAGTGGCCTCTGTGACCTTCGTATACTAATGAGTTGCTTTTAGTAACACCTATTTAAGGGTCTAGAAGGTCTATAATTGGCATTAGCACACGGCATTCTGTATCAAGTTGGTCTTTTTGTGGACGGCAGGGGGAAGTTTTGATACGTAGAATGGAATATAGGAATCTATATAATTCTACAGAGGTTTAGCCTCAATAATGCCTATATTGTCCTTATTTGTTTGTTTATCCTTAATGTTTAGGGTTAATTGTGGGTACACCTTTTAAACTTTGCAATTTCCATAGGGGAGTTCTTACCTTTATCAGGTATTAACTGATAGATTACCACAGTTCATGGGGATTCTGGCTTTGGTACATCTTATTGTTTATGCAGAGCCTTATTCAATTATTTGTTTAATCTTATACTTTTCGGTGGTGGCTCATTACTAGAATTTCCTAGAACAATCGTTATCTGATGTAATAAAAGGAGCAATTCTGAATATTATTCATGGCATTAGGTTTTTGTACAGGTAATATTAGTTATATATCCTGTAATGATATTAGAAGTATCGTACATTTTTCTGGGTACATAATATGCTTATAGTCTGATTATCTCGTCTTATTGTAAGAAACTATAACAAATTAATATCTTCTAGGTATACGTTATTATAAAAATACCTATTTAACGGGAAATATTCTGTTTGACTGTATAAAGGAGCAACCCACAGAATTATGATATTATAAAAAATCAAACCAATAACAATAGTTTAATGCGTAAAAAAGAATTAATAGACAGCAACTATCCTAAATCTTCACGTTTGCATTATTTTTCACTACCTTCATCATAGCCTACCATAAATGGTTTATTATTAAGATTTAGTTTATGTCTCATATGGGACATTGGAATTCTTGGTGAATAACCCTTCTGGTGTTTGCTATGTTCGGGTGGCGTGCCTTCATTATCTAATTATGTATAGAGGGAAGAAACAAGCAGGCGAGGTTTTTGAAGGCTTGATTTATAAATACAGATACACAAACAGTGGGCTTATATAATCCAATAAACCATATGGCACAAAAAGGTAGGACGAATTGAATGACAATCATCTTGAATTTCACCTCTCAAGGGAATTTCTTCTACACTATTAATCCTGACCTTTAACCACAATTACCCTAAATGCTACGCCAACAAAAGGTAATCTCTTTCCATCTGCCGACCACACCCCCATCGCTAACCAGTCTCCAAGGGTCCAACACCTTTTCTATAAACCGCTGAAGCCCTGTTAGTTATACTTACCACCTAGAGAACCTACTTCTTTGAATTAAGGTTTTTAGTTTCCCACACTATATGAAGTTTATACGATAATATTTACTTGTAATAAAATAGAAATCTGATTGTTAATACTTCAGTATATTAAGAGAAGTAAATTATAGATCAGGGATGTGATTCGTAGGAGCGTTTGGTGGCGCAAGCTTCTTTACATTATGGGAGGATCGCACCAAATTTCATTTTGTTTCAACTAAGTGCCTGCCAACCTTCCTCTAAATTTATATTGTGCTACACAACTAGAGGTGTGTCTAATAGGCATAGTTCCAACTGGTAATAAGTAAAAAATGGTGTAAGGGTATTTCAAGGTTTTAGGATAGGGGTGGCTTTGCCAGCCAGCACAAAGTTTCATGTTAATTCATTTAGTTAGATTTAAAAAAAATTGCAGAGATTCAACTTTCTTTGAAGGTTGAGTACTTTTCAAACACTCAGATGAAGAATTAAGCAGTAAGAAATGAGTTAGTCCCGGAATACACCGAATTTCGAATGTTTTGGTTTAGTTCTTGCCTGATTAGCATCACTTATGGTTTTTTTTACTTTTTATTCTGTGTTGGTTGGGTTGGTGTAATCATGACCATACAATTCTGCACACCCACTTTAGGGATATGCATTACACTGAATTTTTACCTGCACAAAACCACCCCCTATTTTAGACCTTGGAGGAGCTCCAACCTAAGCCTTATCCTTGTACTTGACACCCCCATTGGCAATTCCTTGCCACCGGACTGCCGTAAACCTAAAGCCAAGGGTTGGTTTACAATTGCCCCAGGATAAGGCTAACAAAAGCTTGCCCCTTCTAGTATATAAAACTATTTATTAAATCCCTAAAACGTATTACAAACTGAACCCAAAAAATGGTTTATTTTAAGATGTAAATAATGCTTTTACACTTATTGGTTTACGACTGTAAAAATAAATACTACTTATAAATACATTTTTTTTAAAAAATATGCACATTTAACAACCTTTTTATTATATGAATGAATAGAATTTGCTTTTTTGCTGTAATAGTATTAGTTCTATAAAGATATTATCTAAAATCATTATACATACCAAGAATAGTTAGTTTATTCTTTATCACGGTTGTTTTAATTAATAAAAATATAATATAAATAAATAATTTATATAGGAAACAAATACTATATGTAATTTGGTGTTTAAGGATCTTCTATATTAGAGAGTAGTAAATATATACTTAACTTAATGTTTTTAAATATTACAGAAATAAATAAGTTCCCTTAGGCATCAATTTTGAAAGAAAGAGATAATTAAATTTTAAAGTTTTAGGTGTAATCTTCATTTACTTTAAACAAAAATAAGGATTTTTATTTAATAATCGAGGGGGGTTTCATAATATTAATCTGTAAGCGTAAGTTCGAACATTTACTATATAAATTTAGTAAGTAAACAATTGATCTCATACTCAAGCAATCTATCTATACGTAAGAATACACAGACATATTACAAATCCAAATAAATGCTAGGAAAATGACAAATTTTATTTCCCTTTCATATAACTTTTATTTTGTATTTTAATAATTAATAAATAATTTTAATTCCGGAATGGTGCCCTACAGTTTTTGCATCTAAAGGTCATTTTTGCCTTTAACATTCTTAGCTGGAGTTTTCTAAAATAGATTAGGTGGCCACAAATTTTTAAGGTTTCCAAAAAACATGGTTTAAAAATTCCTTTTCGTTACTAGTACGGGCAGTGTTTGCCCCTTTAGAGGTCTTTTACCTTTATTTCAGTCTACTAATTGAATTCATCAGTTTTCTTGCAGATGTGTATCTCTTGGTTTAAGATTAAGAAGCTAACATAGTAGCAGGAACTCATGATTATTGCAGTTATTTAAGTGGTTTTGTTGACAATATTAATGTTTCACGGTATTGAACTTTTTTTATTTGTAGGTTTTATAAACCATACTTTTTTATAATAGCTTTCTCGGTTTAGAAATGATGATTTGCCTAATCCAGCCAAGTGTCTAGTATGACAAGTTATTAGCAAAAAGACTGACTAAGGGACTACATTAATTTGACAGAGACTAAAAAAATTAAACAAACATTTTTGACACTTGTACTATTTTACTACTAAGATTTTATATACTTTGTTATAGTTCCGCTAGTAGTATTTTATAACAAGATGAGCGATTTGGCCTAATTAGAACATTTACTGCGAAAATGTCTATTTTTAAAAGTTTAGGTTTTCTAAAAAATTTTTATTTGTAAACATATATAAATATCTTTTATCTGGTATCGACGTTTTTCTTAAATTTAATAAAATTTCTATTTATTTTGGATTTTAACGTAGGATATTTAAATGTATAAAATGTTCATAAATCTTAGCATTCATTTATTTTTATTTACTTTTTTTCCTACAACCTATATTGTTTAATAGGATCCTTGGGGTGCTAGGATTAGTTAAGTAATTAATATAAGACTAAAAGAATGATGAATTTTTATTAAGCCTTATTTTTCTAAAATTATGAAAATTTTCTACAAGCGTTTTTAAGAATTTAATTTTATTTAATTAGATATTTTATTATACTAAGGATTTAAAAGATTCTCGGCTGAATTAAAGCTAGGGCTTGTATTTAGAAATAGTTATTTAATGATTATATTATATTTATTAACATTTTATTTTTTAGATAAATTATTAAAAGCGGATGTTACAAAAGAAAGATTTTAGATTGTAAAATTTGGATAACATTTCGAATTAGTTGTTAAGATTTAGTTTAATTGTCATTATTAGTTGAAATACCCGTGAGGGAGACAATAAAATTAATTTATATGAAAAATAGATGATTTACTAATAAACGAATCCTGGTCTTCATCCTAATAAAACCTAGTTTAATGGTGGTCGGTAATGGGGTTAATCAATCCTGATAAGGGGAGTTTGAAATATTACTTTAATCCGAGGATATCAATCCTAAGGATATGAAAAAAATTATGGAAACGTAAGGAGATAAAAGTAAGCCTGGAGAGAAATACAAGCAGGATATTACCAATACCCAATAATTAGTTTTGATAATAATTTGTGGTGTAATCCACTACTTCTTACTAAACAAGAAGAAGAATCATTTTTACTCTTGATAGTACAGGGTACAACTACCTTTAATTAGGTATAGTGGGTTTTAACAGTTAATTTCTGGCCGCGACCAGCGAAGATAATGGTGGATGGGGATTGTTAGTAATAGACGCCTAACATCAAATGATATGGTTAAAGCTGTTGTATGTAAAGGTACTTCAAAAAGAAGTACAAGGAATTCTTTTAGAGAAAAAAAAAATAATAAAAATAACTTATATATACAATCGTTAAAACCTTTTTAATTTACTATAAGATAACACAGTAAAATTTGCCTGTATTTTTTTTTTATGCTGTAAATTACCGAGCCAAGGTTGCTAACTAAAATTCAAATATGTGAGGAGTGAGTAAAAAGTAAGTAAGAAAATTATATAAACCGCATAAAAATTTATCCTCAAATAGGGAATAATAAAAAATTTAGAATAGTGGTAGAAATTACGTGCTTTGTGATCATGGCTCTATAGCTGTTGCTAATGTTGTTACTAGACATTGTTATTGCAGCAGGGCTAACACAAGCTTCTAGCTTATGAGGCCGTTTTTGAATGAAATTATTCATAGTCTAACAGGCTCCCAGAGGTAGGTATTGTATGTCGTAAAAGGCGGAACAAATGAGAATTTTTTATTAGTGTAAGTTATTTATAAAAGTAGAACATTATTAGTAATTATCACTCTCCTATATTCAATTTCTTAGACTTATAGTTATGTAGAATTGAACATTCATTTCATACAAAGAAAGTTATCTTATGAAATGAAACATTACAATCAAAAAAATATAGGTTGAGTTCTGGTGGGATGCTCTGATTGGAGCTGTTTCAGTACTTGACGACAATCTAATCGTTCCGTTGAATTTCTTAACATTATAGTACTAGCAATACTAAAGTTTAGTTATTAAAAATGGTGTCAGGTGATATAAAGATATTAATTTGCCGCCTTAAGAGAAAGGTAAAAATCCTTATAATCAATAATTGGGGTACAGTTTCCTTGGCTTAAGAGGATCGATAAAATGGTCCTTCGGCCTAGGTAGTTAGTATAGGGTGATACGTTAAAACTAGCCCACCACTCTCGTATCGAAAATCTGTAAGGGATTGGATCAGACGCACTTGGCTTGGAGAAAAACCCCATGCCAAATTAGTTACAAGCAGGAGGAATTTTGGTGCAAGGCCTAAACGGCTGAACTGGCAACTTGGAGAAGGGCCGAAGTCCCATTTTGATTCCAGGTCTAAAAAGAGATCTATCAAGGTTATATTATAAAATTGAATTTAAAGCTTTGTTTATATATATGTATAATTGGCAAGTATGGAATATGTTGCTCTGACTAAATTTATCGTGCCAGCAGTCGGCAGCGTGATAGTAAGAGACTAGTTTATTCTTCTTAGTTTGGGGGTTTTAAGGGTACTGACGTCGCAATTTAGTAGCTATTAATGTTAGATATTATGAATGCAAGTCTTATATATGAAGGGGAGGTAACTTATGGAGGAAGGATGTGAAAATTCTTGAATTTACCAAAGGGCTCGGGTAAAGGCGAAAGGCAAGCCCCCTTTAGGTAAAATCCCGCCGTGGACTTGACGACGAAGGCACAGAGAACAAACAGGTTTAGGAATACCCACAAGGTAGTCCTCTTGCATAAATCTGACTGCCAAATAGATTAGATGAACAATTTAAGAATTTAAGTTCGTCCAGAAACAATAATTATTAAAATATTCTGTTGGTCTGGATAAATGAAGTGGGACAGCATTTGCCACCTCAAGATAATGTGGCAACCGCAGGAATGAATCGCCTAGACGTTTTCCTCAACAACAGTAGTGAAAGTATTTGTTTAATTCGTATCCCCTCGAGAAGAAAATTTACCCACTTTGTATATAGCTCATTACAGGAAGTTTTGCACGGGCTGTTTTTCAAGTTAATGTTTTTGAAACTATGTGGTTCCCTATGTAGTATAACGGATCCCTGGCTTTATTTTTCATTGCGGTGGCTCAAATTATAAAAAATATTTGTAGAGAAGTAAGAGTCGCTACTACGATAAGGCATTAGACCCCTGGGATATATGAGTTAAAAAAAGGGCGGACAAAGACAAGTCTATGGCGTTATATCGGGGCACTTAATGAGACGTGCCCCATATTCCTGCTTTCGGGTAGGTTCTCCAAAGTACGCGGAATAAAGCTATCAAAAAATAGTCGGCGGCACTTTCAAGACTTCGGTACAAACCGTATCCGAAAGCTATTGTTTAGTGGGCTTTGAACTAATTGACTAGGGATGGTAACAAAGTCAGAAGATGGATCGAAGAGAAGATAGGGTTATCGCCGCATCAGTCAATGTACAGGTTAATATGTCCGAAGCATAAAGAACTTGTAAATTTGTAATACGAGCGCGAGTAGGACGGTAAGTTTATACGTAATAATTTGAGTATTAAGGTTGTACTATAATGGGTATTCGAAATCGGAAAATTCAAATGAAAAGCCCTTTCTAACAATATATCCTAGTAATTATTTAAATCAAGCACGTATTAATCAGCTATTGCCTGTCGTAGATGCCTAGTTAAAAATAACTAAACCTAAACCCCACCCTGGGGTTTATAACCAGGGTTTTTCGATGTTGCCAGCAGGGATCTTTTTCCCATTTATTTGAGGAAAAAATCAGAATAGTTTTTCTACATATTGTAGGCTAAGATTAGGCGTATTAGTTTCACACAAGAAGAGGGATTCAGATATCTATATAAGTGTATTCAAACCATATTTCAAAGGGGAAGGGGTACTATTAGTACGCATGGTGAGATAGTCTTCAATATTTTACGTTATAACATCTATAAATCAATTATTCGACTTCTTAGTATACCACATTTCGATTTAAACTATCCCTTTAAAATTTAAGTAAAAAAATATGGCGGACTAACCTTTTAATTAGGAAACCTTGTTTTTTCACAAGATATAAAGAACATTTAACAATAGAAGTGAATTTGCATGGAAAAATTGTCTACAATTTAAAAGCGTTCTGGTAGAATAAAGTGTTTTATTCTGATGGGGAATTTAAAAGGAGCTTACCCGGTAATATAATGAAGTTATCTAGACCTCTTAATGTCAGCACTTTATTAATCATACCCAGGCACAACAAATGCAATTGATGGGTTTATATCGGGGTGAGGTTTTGTTATGGCTTAAAAAATTAGCAAATCCCTCGGCGTCCAAATCAGGTATTTGGGATGTTACAATTAATATTCCAATTACCTCAAAAAATAGGGGATTAAGCTTTTTAAGGGGAGTGGTTTACTTTGCTTATTCCGGAGGTTGTGTTATATGTATTAGTGAAGATGGTTCTAAGAATTTGGTGTATTCTTGTAAGTAAAATTCTCTAAATTATATAGATATAAATATACCAGTTTTTTAAAAATAACCATAAGGTAGTAGGTGTAAACATTACAAGATACTTAGATTGAGGTAAGGCAGCTTTGAAAATATTAAAGTTAAAGGTCATTTATCGTCTCTCAAAGGGTAGAAGAACTTAAGTTGATAAAAGCTGGAAGAATCGTAAAAAGGTATTATAAAAGTTAGTGGCAGAAATAATAATTTAAATAATATCATGATCAATTGATAGCTCCAATGAAGACAAAGAGATGCAAAATGTAATCTAGAGCTAATCTCAAAAAATAGGTAAGAAATTTTAAGATTTAGTCTGAAATTCCAACTCACTGAATAAGTATCGACCTAGTATACGATTCGTGAACTCACCAGGTCACCGGTGAAATGACCCTCGGATTTAAGGTACATACCACTGGTCACATTGGGCTGAAAAGAGCTTTGCAAATAAGTTTGCTTTTTGGTTAGTGTAGGTATAAAACACTTGTTAGGTTTTGTTGTAGATATGGTTGGTCATCTGAAGAGTACCAAGAGTGTCTTATTATTGGGAATCTTTGTATTGCCCGGTCCAATTGTGTTAGAGCGAAATACGGTTCGTTGTGTGGAAGTTTGCACCGGGATAATTGACATAAACATATGAACTAATATTTTTTTTCTCTTCATAAAGGAGGGTTCCTTTATACGGTAAGGAAGGGTTCGAGCTGTTAAACTCCACGATAGCTATGACTTTTAAGGAATAGTTGCGAATCTCGTTTGTTTCCAACACCTTGCGCAATAAGATACTAGAAATAGTAACTAACTGGTAAAGGGTATCCTGACACGAATAATTGGAATCTATCCGGGTTCGACCCGATCCTAATTCGGAAATAATAAAATAAATTAATGAGAGGATGAGTCTTTGGTCAGATAATGGTCTAAAAGTTCCAATACTTGTTCTTAAGGTTCCTTTATTGACTCTTATTCGCTATTTCTTTTTCTGATATTTAACGTACTAAATCTATAGCTTTGGAGGGGTTCCAACCGTCTAAATCCCTCAAGCATCAGGCCTGCGATTGCCGAAGGCACGCTATTTTTCAATATATTATTAAAATAGCCGTCTTAGGTGAGCAGGGCGCACAGCTGCTATTTTTAATAGGCTTTTGAGGGCAGACGGTAAATCAGGATAGGGATTCGCTTTGCCTATTCACGATTGCAAAGCTGGCTTGTTTGGGGGGGGGGAAAGGGGAAAATGTAACCAAAACACAACAAAAATAGAATAAAACTTTTGAATAGGTTTTTGAATTGTTATTAGCTAAGTAAAAACAAATGATGGCCTATAGGATTTACGCAAGGCTCAGAATAATATTTTTTTTAAGCGTACCAGCATATCTCAAAACCTTTGAGGTTAAAAGTTTAAAGCAGTGCTCAATAAGCCTTATTAATAATAGAGTGTAACTGGGCGTCGTATCTTGCGCTTCCGCAGCAAGACCGAATTTTAACAAGGAAAATTGCTTTAGGTAAGTAAACATTTGCTAAAATGGGTATCTTTAGATTTAGCAGTTCCCAGTGCACCTTTTTTTCCGCTTCAAGCAGTCTAAGAATGATAATTTATAAATTAAACAATTCCGATTTAAAGACTAGTCTTTTTTATTGCTAAGGTTCTAAGTTTTAGATATTTTTTCTTATAGTGGCTTTTGGAAGGAGCATCAAGCTAGGGATAATGGGCCTCTAAAAATAAGAGATAAAATATTACAGTGCATGTGTTAGGAGGGAGTTGCCTCTATGATCTGTATTGGTTACCCAAAACGACCGAAGCCCAAAGCACCAAATTAGAACCTAAAACACTCAAAGGGGTTAAAACAACACAGTAAACCAAAAATGTAGGTTTATTT
>JACYFI010000228.1:0-14876 GCA_020975735.1 Ophiocordyceps xuefengensis
AAACAATCTATATTATCAAGAAGTATATAATATATTTCATGATGTCAGAACATGTGACTTGTTCTGTCATTATTTACCCATCTTCGTTATTACCTAGACACGAAACATACATTAGCTGTTTTCAGGGTTCAAGAATCTTATTTTTATATGTAGTGGTACACCTAAACTTCTCTTAGCTATAATATCACAAATTACTTGTTCACAGTACAAATAATAGATTCGTTTATTTACTATTATAACTAATTAATCTGCTGTCCCATTAGTTAAGCAATATCGTGTATGCATAATTTAAATAATAATTGTTACAGATAATGCTAAAGGGATACATATATCAATTAATTTGCCTTTTTGTATCCTTGTCTACTATTGAATTAAACATGCGAATAAATAAAAAATAATATAGATAACGGCCCCTATATAATACAATTAAAATGAGAGAACCTAATACAAAGGTAATACCTAAAAAAATTAAAGTAAAAGAAGAAATAGATGTAAAAAAGCCTAATTAAGAATATGAGATGCATAGGATTTTTTTTTATTAATAAAGTTATACCGAAAAATGATCGCAATTATACTTAAAAACCCATTCTATAAATTCTACTATTATACCATTAAGACAAATTACATCGTATAAAGACCAGAAAAGACAAAAACCAGTTTGACAACTGGCTTTATTTTTTTTTTTTAAACCCAAAAATAGGACTAAAATATATTATATGGGGCTCTTATAAAGTATTGTCTCTGTTTCGTGTAGGCCAAGTTATTCTACAATATAAAGCATACCAATCCCTTGCTTTTGCATTCCTTATCCCTAGGTCTTGCGCCCTAGCAAAATAATAATCGAAGCTAGTGCCTCAAAGGGATCGAGTAGGCCACGCCACTATAACCATATCTCATAGTCCCTTAGGAAACAGGTTGCAGGGATATAAGGGTTTCGACAATTCTGTCCTCCTTGCTGGTTTTGGTTGATGAAACCAATACATGCACCCCTCTTCCCGAGATAGGGAAATGAATCATACAAATCCCGCCAAGCCTTGAATAGGGAAAAAGTAGTCTACATCTTTAGTGTACTTGATCCTATGTAACAAGTTTGCGTATTTTTTGGTATATTTTTTTACTAGCCTTTGCGTAGCTTGCAATTTAAAGAATTAAATAAAAAAAAAAAGGAGTTAGGCTTCGCCTAGACATCAAGTGTAAAATTGTTAAGGAAAAATTCTACACAAAACCTTTATTCAAATAATCCCCTACAGCGGCCTCCGCCCAAAGGGCCTTTAATTACATCAAAAAAACGGGGCCTTAGTCAGATCTTGAACTACCTATCCAGATCGGAAATCCTCGTAGGATCTTCATTTATAACTTATTAGCCGTTTAAATTATTTATTGAGAATTGCCTTTTCGGTATTTTTATGCTGTAGGCATACCCTCTACTTTACCTACGTCGAGCGAAAACTATGGATCAGCGAGCTGATAATTGAAAACATTCTTAATAATCATTTTACCAAGAATCAGCAAATGGTTATTAATTATAAGGTAGAGAGGATCCTGTTAAAATACACAGCATTATTTTATTGTATTAGTTAAATTAGATTTAGGCTTTTTTGTGTTCTACATCCTTGAACCGAACTTATAGATAAAAGGGGATCTGGTCAAGAAAGTAAGAAGACACACGCCATAGAAGCTCGCACCTGATATAGGCTACATAATAAAGATATTTATTAAGGTTATCCTAAATTATAGCCTTGCGTTAGCCAAAACCACCAAAGCAAGCTATCTCTACCTAGCCCCCTTTGAGCTATTAAGCTTATGCGCAGCCAAAGGGCGATAAGGGGAGGGGTTATGATACGCATTATGCTGCTTTCACCTCACCACAACCGAACAACACTAAAATTAATTTGAGCCTCTTAAGATACATATTTAATATCTTCATATTTAAAACTTAAGATTCTGATGTTTATTAATAAATTGAGTAGGTTTTTGTAAGTTTGTTATTACTAAGGAATAACCAAAATCGAGCCCCTATGGTATTAGCAGCTCTTGAGAAAATAATTTTATAGAATCAATTATGGATCAAAATATATGGAAGTGTCCAAAAATTGAAAAGTTCTCGCATCAACATCGCCCATATACATCTGGTTCTCATATTATCATTATTAAAGCCTGTTTTTTGTCACCATTTACTAATGTTATCCTTCTTGCTTCAGGACGTTTATGTCAAATGCAAACACTCAGGATTCCAGAATCTATTTCTCTTTCCTATTTTTCTTCCTTATCCTCGCGGCAGAATGATTATCAATTTGGTTGAAGGCGGGCAAGCATTCCATCGCCTTAGAGTTCTAAAAATTCTGAGGTCAGAATTGAACTCTATCGAATTTATGAATTCAAGGCTTCATCTTCGGATTGTTGTGTAAGGTTAGCGGCAATTGAACTAGATACAAGGGTTGGAGATGATTTGTAAAGGTTGTTCCTGAAGGAGTGCCTGATGCACCTTCCCTAGATCTATTTGTTAATCATCCCCCTCCTAAGTTGACCTCAACCTCGTCATATTCATAATTTCACTTGGGAGTATGGAAAAAGACAGATAAAAAATGGTGACCTCGCTGCCTGGTAGGAATTCTACCCCTCACTAGGTGATATCCGACGACCCAGTCAGCCGACTTATATAAATTCAACCTGGCATGAATTCTCTCGGGGGGACTGGTTAACAGAATCTAAAGGCGAACGCTATTGACGAAATAACAGAATCTATCTAAAACTTTGGTTTTCTCCTTGTATGTTATCAGGGTCGGATTCATTTATAGCATTTCTTTCTTTCTGGCCTTAGTAATTAGTATAATGATCACGCATTGGTGTTTCTCCTTCCAGGCATTTAGGTTTATAGATGCGGTCCCTTAGTAATTTCTCCTTGTGAACGCGGTAGTCTCCAGATTAAGGTTAACATATGAGAATCTGTCCTTTCCTGGCGTTCAACATAGAAAGATGAAGTAGTACTAAAACTCATTCATATTATTGACTTGTTATTTATCAGCGTTTCATTCATTTAGTATCCTTTTTTGTTGCATGGTTAATTGCGTATACGCTTATTTATGTTAGGACCCTCAAGTAATAACTCAAGACAATATAATAACAGTTCATCCAGATAACAATGTTTCAGTAAAGAATACCGATTATAACCCTAAAATTGTATGGTGATCTGTTAAATGATAGGCTAAACTATTCGTTCCATAGCTACCAGCTAGTGAAAGGATTGGACCTATATAACCGTGGGAAACTCCCATGGAACCCTGGTTCAAAGAAGAACAAAGGTTTACCTAAATTACACCATCGACTATAGTGAGTTAAAGATGAAAACCACTATATGTCCTATTGCATTATGAACAAAAAGGTTACATGTATGTTTTTATAACATTGATTTCTAATTAATTCTCATCTATTGTCGAGAACTAGTTCTTTGTGCGAATAAATTTTGCTTATTACACATCAAGTTTTTTTAATATGATAATATAAAGACATTTAATTAAGCATAGTTGCGTAACCCAACAAATCTTTTTATCTTATATGTGTAGTCCTGTTGAGCAACCTGATTCCTTATTCTAAATTCCATTACCGTAACAATACAATTAAGATTAGCTACATATAATTTAATTAATTAAAAGAGCTTCTGGTGTACAAACCATTAAGTAATATTAAATTTGTTATAATATAATAAAAACTTTATTAAGAGGTCCATGTAAAATCTAATCCAAAGTTAAAATACTAAAAATATTATAAATATCTAAGTTATTTTATAGTATACCCTTTAATAAAGCGTTCATTTTTTACTTCTTTTTTGTTTTTGTGTGTTTAGAAAAGTAACTACTAATAGTAATTCAATCCGTTCTCACTCTTCTATTCAGAACTGAACTTTGAAAAGTAAATTATCTTTTTAATACCTCGGTTGTTAAATGATCTTAACAGCATAATCTTGATACTTTAATAAATCTAACATATCTCTAAAACGTTTATACACCTTGTAGAAGGATATCTTTGAATGAAAGAATTAATTTTTATCTTCAATATGGTTAAATTTAGATTAACCGATAAATTTTGACTTCATTTGGCCTATTTAAAGTTTGCCTTAACTTTCACAAGCCTATAACCTCATGAAAATTTTTTTAATTAGAATTCATTCTCTTCGGCATATTGGAGTAAGTTAAGGAAATTAATAAACATTTATAACAGTTGTTAGGTTTTTATTTAATTACTGAATCGTACATAAAAAATAACCCTCTCCCATCTACAAAATCCCAAAGCAAATAGTTTTTAAATCTATTAAGTCAATGTGTGTCAAATCAATCCAGGCGTGCGGGATACAAACAATTTAAAATTAGGAAAAATGAATCTTTGTTTAATCTACAGACGAGCATTTCTGTTCATAGATCCCTTTCTTATCTTTATAAGCTCGAACGATACCTTCGAACATCGAGCGTGTATTACCTGTTTCAAAAAGTGTTAATGTTAAATAGTTGTTTAATAAGAGATAATCTGGCTTCTTTTTAAGTTCAAACTAAAGGTATGTTTAATTAGATGAGAGGTACAAATTGTTTTTCTATCCAAATCCTTGGCGGATTGGGTACACTATAGCCTTAGCCTTTTTTTAATACACATACTCATAATTGCTTACCTCTATCCCAAAATAAAGTTTACGCGAATTTTTATTAAGTATATAGGATTTTTCATTATAGTAGCCTATTTTTAAATCAGGGTTGTACATTATAGTCTGAAACGTTGCGTAAAGACTTATCTCTTGAGGACTTTAAGCGGTAAAACTCCCTTCACCATCCTGCAAAAACCCTGTTTACTCAAGAAGGAGGTAAATTGAACTTTGATTTCGTACTATTACAAATCTTTTACAGTTTTAAGCCGCACTAAATATTTGGAAATGTCTTATGGGATTTTCAGTTTCACAAGCCAAGGGTTTTATATGGAATATTCAATACTAAAATTGTTATAACTACTTAATAGTAATATAAAATATATATTTCTATACACAACTTTAAAAACATAAAAGTAAAACTCCTTTAGAAGGCAAGTGAATATATAGGGCTAATACTACTGTACCAAAAAATGTATCCCAATCCACAACTCCTTTCTATCCCCTTATAATTAAAAGAGTGGGTGTGCGAACGTATAGTTGTTGCTCCACTGGATAAATAATAATTAGCTTGTATGTAAATTAAAAGTCTATTCGAAGGATAATGAGCTCTCTATACCATAGGTCGGTCATTGAAGCGTCAAAATTTCTACCTGTTGTTGATTAAGAAGCAACCAACTTTATTAGTTTTAATTCCTAAGGAAACTTTTTTTATTATTTATTACTATACTTATGCTTTTTCTAGTTCATCTTAAACCTTCTTCTATTTTGTTTTAATTTCATCGTTACCCATCTCTAGTTAAATGGGTTTTTTCTTAGAGTAAAGCACGTTGTTATATACTTCGGTAAATTTTTTAATTTATAACCACTGAAATTAAATTTTTCAAAATAGGTATGTATCTTTATAACCGAACCTATCTGGTAAATTTTCAACTATAACTCCCTCCAATCCCAATTTAGTAATATCTACCAAACTTTAAGTGATATAAACTTTCTAAAATTCTTTTATATCTTTATGGTTTGGAGTTAAATAAATCTTAAATCAGTACTGTTTCGTCCTTTAATTTTTAGATCGGGGCTGATTACTTTAATGCTTAAAAAAACACCCCTTCCGCGTCTGTGTGAAAACCCAGCTAATAGTTGAAATCCCCAAAGGTCAAATTACTTTTTGGGTGGAGGCACTAATGGTAAAAGCTGGGCTTTTAGGACAACTTAAGCTTAACGCATCAGGATAAATTTTCCACTATTTAATGTATGCTTTAAATAGTATAACACTTTATTTCTAAACCTCTAATGTACGGATGGTTGACCTTTGTTCATTTAAAATTTAAAACTTCTTTAAAAAAAGTAAAAATAGTCGCGATTGGCTTTTACGAGTCTAATTGAGGGATTAGTTGTCAAAATGATTATTTATAAATTTAAATACTTCTAAACCAGATACCTTATTGCAACAGGATTCCGCCCCTAGTTTTTGTTTATTTACTCTACCCAAGAGAAAAACCGATTGGAAGTTGTTCTAAATAAAGGCTATATCCCCTTATATGGAAGCACCTATCTGCAAGGAATATTAGGCTTTTACTCTATAACCTACCCTAAGATTTAAGAAATCGTAGTAAACACCATAAAAAAAAGCATCTTTCAATCAATGGTAAACCCCAGTAATATAATTAAGGCATTTTAATCTGAAGTTTAATTTCAAATACTGTTAGTTTTATAGAAATGAATGTTTGTTGTGCGTATTTTTTAACCATAGAATATTTTTATCTTCACAATTTTTTTTTTTGTTGCGCAGCCTGGTCAAAATAACTAGTGATATAATATCCTTGTATAGATATTTAAAAACCAAGTTTTCCCGGCCTTAAGAGCGACCTTAGACAATATTTAGTATATTGAAGCAACCGTCTGCTCGGTGGCTTTTTTTTACAAGGATAAATATTGACTATCTGCATTAGATGCGCGGATAGCCCCATTCCTTGGAGCAAGCCAAGAAATCCTTTATGATATATACAATAACTCTTCAATCTTCTAAGAGACACTAACAAATCTTTTTCGATTATAGCTAGTTATTTAAAGCTTTGAGGTTTTTTCCCCGGGCAGTTTTGTACCTTCCACAGTCCTTTTCTATGGTAAAAACTCAAAAAATAGCAGCAGAAAATCAAAAGCTTACAAGAATACTAAAAATAGGTTATCCCCACCTAAAATTGAAATCCCTTTTTTTGGACAGCGACAGGTGTGGTTACCTAAAATTCGTCACTAAAGATAAAAGACCACGAATACTAGCAAACACTAGATTTAAATTTAATACTAGTAGGTTCCCAATTCTAACAAAAAAAATATTCTGTTGCTGAAAGCGGCAGCAGCCTTCTGATTTTATGGTGGAAAAAACAAAAAATTAATTTATGTTTTTAATTACTAGTAGAATTTTTTGAAGTGTGGTCCGTAATTATTACTCGACGACCCTTATTGATAGATTATTTTGATAGAACGTACTTCAAGTTTTTCTCTCATGAGGTTAAAAACGTTTATACTAAATATTGTAATCCTTTATCTATAAACATAAATAAATTTAAGGAGTTTTTTATCTAGTCATAAAAGAAATTGAGTATCAACTATGTAGAATAATGAGTGATTCTAGTGCACGATGGGGAAATCAGAAATACCAACTTTTTGGCTGGCTCTTTTAAAAATAAGACTAATTTTCTACCCTTATAATTTTCCGAATTTAACTTGAAAAAATTTAGCAATTGTGTAATGAAAAATTTAGACTCTTTGATTATTATCTGATTTAAATTTAGTGGTTTGTTTGGGTTAGTGAAGCATACATTAGCACCCTTAGGCTAAGCAAGGCTTGGCGAGATAATTGCTTAATAGAATAATACACATTGATTCTGTCCCTCGAAATCATCTCTCGCGCAAGAATTTGTATACGAAAAATGGTCCGTAATGACGAAGGAATTCCGGCCTAGAGTCGGTTGGCATAGAGTTAAACCTATTTGTATCTAATGGAGGCGTAAGCTTTTAAATAAAACAGCATTACCTCTCCATTTCTTAAATTATTCCAAAGCTTTTATGTAATGCTATAATCTTGGGAGGTACCAAATTCTCTTCTGATAAGGATTAATAAAGATTTTGTTTACTCCTCTGACAGTTAATTATACTATATCTCAAGACCACATCGTTGTTTCTTTCATATTGAGTAATCCCATTCATTAAGAAACTTGTTGGATATTTTTCAATACAGGGTATTCATTTAGAGGCATAGGTTCTGCTTAAGTCAAAAAGAATCTATTTAGTTGACACTTTAGTATAATTGATCCTTTCACCTTCATATTAAGCCCGCAAAGATAATACCCTAACTGGTTAGTTAGCAGTCAAAGTTATAATTGTTCCTTAAGTGTACGTATTTAAAGATCTCTCATTTAAGACTACTTTAGTATTAAATTAATGAATACAACTTGCCATATTTTTCATATGCTTTACCTCAAGCGTATGTACGAAGTGAAAAATATTATATTACTATATTTGTTGGCTCTGATCTAATTAACTAGTTTTTGAATATAACGTAATTAATCTTTTACCCATAAGTCTCTGAGGGTGCCCTTGAGGAAAAATATTTATCCCGCTTCTCAGATTTCGCTTTGATAGTCGCCCTTAACAAGTAGGGGAGTTTTCCAGCAATTTGGTTAAATTTAAAAACAAGGCACCGAGGATATTATACGCTTCTGGATTATAGTCCTCAAAGCATAATTCCATAGATGCAATTTACTGTAGCTAAAGCTGATTACAACAATACATAACTAATTTTATTTAAAAGGATGATAGGATGACGCAGATTTTTTGTTAAAGCAATATAAAGATTTATTTCGCCTAGAGGTACAGAATTTGGGCCAAGGGGAAGGTGAACTAAATGAAAAGGGATGATCTTGAAAATTCCTTGCCAAAGAATGTCTCTACTATATAAAATATGACGTCTACAAAATTACCAACGTTTTCTGAGTCATGAATTGCGTATGTTGGGTTTAAAGCTCAAGATGAATCCACATCTACTAACGTTACTCTTAAACAGTAACGCGGCTTCACCTTTTAGTATAGGAAACGTGTGATTGCTAAATTATTATTACTAAAATGTTTACAACACTTTTCCGCTTTGCATAAAGTAAAAATACGGAAGCCATGGACGTTTGTGCTTTAATGCAGTTTTTTTTCTATGCCTATAGCAAAGGCTTGACCTTAAAGATTATTTTTTCTTCTTTAGTTGCAAGCTACGCGTCTTAAGCACAGCCACCTGAAAAGGATATGGCACGCTGTGCTATCACACAAAGAGTTAATAAGGCGACAGCAAGGCTTGTTATGCTAAAAGCTCACTATGTTTATTTTAAGGTATAATATAGGGGCCTTCACCAGATAGTGTTAAAAAATAGGATAGATAATCCAGCTTAATGCTTGCATAAAACAAATAGGATTAAGGGTGGGCTATTTTGGCACATCCATGGGCCGAGGCTCCTTAATCTTCAGTTAAATATATAAAGGGTTACAAAAACATAGAAAGTAGCGTTATACGATCTAAGTTAGGCAGACTTTTTATATGTTTTCGTAGAAGCAGGCTATGGCCTTAGCTTGTAGCAAGAAAAAATTTCAGCAAGCAGAAAAATAAAACTACAGTTTGGTTACTTGGTTTTAACCCAGTGTTTAATATCTAATTTTGTGCTTTTTGGGCTTGGTTGGTTTGGTGTAACTTACAATACCATAAGATCAACTTCCCTAAATGCCTGGCTAATATTTTTATCTTAGTTTATAGAGGGCTCTTTATCACTTCCTTGGTGGCTCATCAAAAAGCACCCTAAACAAGAAAAAAAACTACCTAAACCTATAGAAGCTAGCAAATAAGAAGCTATCCTTAATCTGAAATTGTAATTTTTAATTATCATTTGACTTCTGGCAGCGGGAAAAAGGTGACTTCGAACACCCTAAATTTCTTAAGAGATACCTATTTAGCAAAGGTTTACCTTACCATAAAGCAATGTTTCCCTTGTAAAATAGTCTTCGCGAAGCGCTAAACGCAAAAGCCAGTACACTGCTATTTTTTGAAGCATTATTGAGCTGCTTAATATTTGAACCTAGTAAGGTTATGCGAATATGCCGGTGACGGCTAAAAAAAAATTATATCTGAAGCTTGCTAATTTCTATAAGGCTACATTTGGATATAGCTTAGCTATATCAAATTCAAAAACCTTTTCAAAAGTTCCATTCTGTATTTATTGTTGTTTGTGGTCTTTTCCCTTATTCCCCGCCCGCCAAAACACCAGCTTTGGCAGATCTTGAATGAAAAGCGATCCTTATCCTATTTTACGCTGTCCTCAAAGGCTAATAATAATAGCACGCTGTGCGCCAGCCCTGACCATAAGAGCCTATTTTTAATTATATAATTTGAAAATACCCGTGCCTTCCGCAATCGCCATATCCTGAGTGGCTTTTGAGGATTTTTTAGACGTTGACCCTCCATAAGCTAAATATGAGGACGCTTAAAAAACAAAACAATCAGAATAAGAGTTCATAAAGGAACTTAGAAAACTGATTGGAACTTTTAGAATTATCTGACCAAAACGCACCGCTCTGCCATAATATATTTTATTATTATATGAATTGAGATGGGTCGCAACCGATATCTATTATCGTGAGCAGATATACCCTTTACCAGTTTAAAGTTATGCTAATTCCATATCATATGCACGAGTGTAGGAGATCAAGAGATCCGCACTCTTTAAGAAAGGTCATATCTATGCGGTTTACAGCTCAACCTCTTCCTTAACCGTTAAACGAGAACCCTCGTTTAAAAAGAGAAATATATTAAATCATACGTTTATGTTAATTATCCCGTGCAACCTTCCACTACCGAACCCGTTATTTTCGACTATCACTTATTAGAACCGCTACAACGAAGATTCCGACAGTAATAGACACTTTGGGTGAGCTGTTCATAGAATCACCATATCTACACATGAAACAACATTGTTTTTTTTACTAATAACCTAAGGAAAGCCAAACGTTAATTGCATAAAGCCCTTTTTTAGCCATTGTGACGAGCGTGGGTTAGTACCAATTCGCAGCTGGGCTCATACACCCAGTTGACATGGTGATTATTCATCGATTACTTAGTAATTCCTTAGTTCAATGTAGTCGAATTCCGACTACAATCCCTTAAAATTTCTATCCTATTTTTTGGGACTTAGCTTAAATTTCACATTTTTGACATCTCTTTGTCCATGGTCTACAAATTTATCATGATATAATATTAAATTATTTATTTCAGCACTGATTATAAATACTCTTTTGGACGATCATCCACCTTTTATTCATTTTAAAGTCTTCTATAAACCTGACAAAGGAGATAAAATGACCTTTATCTTTACCTATTCAGCGCTTTTAAATCCACTAAGGTAATCTTGGTAATTTTTACTCACCACTACTACTCTAGATTATTAAAAAATGGTATTCAAAATTTTAATCTAAAAAATTTGAGAATTTTCTCTACACAAGAGCAATTTTTAGTACCATTCCTTTCACTATATACCCCCACCCGCGCAGAAAATAGAGCAAGGTATACACTCCATCTAAGGGCTTCATCCCTATTATATTGTTGAGTTAATTGGGAATGTTTAAATTGGGTACTCCCAAAATTCCCTGACGTTTGGACGGCAGGGTGATTTGCTAATTTAACCATGAAACAACCATCACCCGATGTGAAACCCAAGCAATTATTGTGAAGATCCTGGGTTGATGATAGTCTGACACTAAGAGTTGCTAGATGACTTCAGTTATATATTCGTAAGCGTTCTTTTAATTGCAATCAGAAAGACCTTTATTCAAGAAGCTTGAATGATATACAATTATCCATCATCTATGGTTAAATGAGTCTTTAATTCTGATTAAAAACAACGCCTGCTAAATATTAAAAGAGTAGTCCCAATTTTTCTTACTCAATTCGTTAAAGGATAAGTTACGAAATGTGGTATACAACTAAAGTCCCATTTTTAGATCCTATAGATTGGTTTAGTACATCTTGGAAGAACTTCTATTCACCATAGGCTTTACTTATAGTCCCTCCCTTTAAAAGTACGTTTGAAAATACACTTAAAGTATCTAAATCCTTCTGTTGTAAACTAATACTAAAATCTAGCCTTTTCCACCAATTATGGTAGACGTACTACATGGATTTTGTTTTCTTCAAATAATGGAAAGAAGGATCCGGTCTGCATCAAAAACCCCTGTTTATAACCAAGGGGTGGTCTTAGGTTAGTATTTTGCCTTAAAAACGAGATCTACGCGCAAAGTTGAATAATAACTTGGCGATTTTAAAAATTTACTAAGGATTTTATTATTTTAGAAAGGCCCTTTGATTTGAATAAAATATTCTATTCGAAAACCCAATTAGAGTACCACCTTAGATACAAAATTTATTAGGTATAAAACTACCGTCTACTCGTTGTCACCCTTCTTTAAAAAATTACAAGTTTTGTATTAATGGCTTGGCGGTGGACTTTAAACCCTGTCAAATGAGCTTAGATGCCGCGGATAATCCTATTTCCTGCTTCGATTCATTTTCTGACTTATTACCATACCCTTTCAAGGTAATAACTTTCAGGTCACCTCTAATACTTTCGTGATTTGGTTTGGACCAAGAAATGCTTCTTAAAGTGTCCCCCCGAATTTGATAGGTTTTCTCCGGTACTGCGAGACCCTAGCTCAGAGAAGCAGGTATAAGGTGCACGTTATTTTCCCACCAAAAATAAACGGCCATGAAGACGTTGTCTTTGTCCCTTTTTCATCCATATACTCAGGATCTAATGCCTTACTCGTTAAGTAAACGACCTCTTACTCTATAAAAATATTTTTATATTAGCCACCCCACAAAAAAATAAACGCCCAGGGTAATCGTTTAATTACAATGTGGAAACCATTAGTTCACAACATTAACTGAAAACAGCCCGTGCAACTTCCTAGTGAATATATTATAAACAATTGTGGTAAGGTTTTTCGGGAATTATCGTCGTTTAAACAACTAGTACTTTTTCCTACTGTTTGTAAAAACGGTCTAGGTGTTTCAACGGTTCCTGCGTTCTGCCGACATTACTCCTTTGAGGGGAAAATGGCTTAGCACTCCGTTTTATAAGACCAAAGCAAATTATTTAATATTAAATTGTTTACTGACGATACTAAATTATATAAAATTTCATCTAATCATGGGCATTTCCTCATTTACTGCAAAGACTACTCTGCGGGTATTCTAATCCCTGTTTGTTCTCTGGGATGCCTTCGTCCTCAACATCAATTTATTACCAAAGGAGTGCCTTGGCCTTTACCCGAGTCCCTTGGTAATTAAGAAATTTCCATCTCTTCCCCTAAAGTATCCCCTCGTTCTATAAGAAACTCTAGTCAAAAATATAGCTATTTATAAGGGCTAAATTTGTACCCTCTAAGGTAACGCCTTTAAACCATTAAAGATGAATAATACTAGTCTCTTACGTATTACCGCGGACTGGTGGACACGGACTTGTCAAGGACAATATAATACTGTCATTATCAATATATAACACAAAGTTTGATATTCAATTTTATAATAATCCTATAGATCATTGATTTTAGGACCTGATCTAAAATAGGACTTACGCACTTCTCCAAAGTATTTGGCCAGTTCAGCCGTTAGGCCATGACCAAAATTCCCACTGCTGTATATTTGCATGGGGATTTTTTCAAACCCATATGCTGGTGCGATCAAACCTTTCAATTCCGACCCTCACGGAGAGTTGTTGACCTAAGTTAAGTCATCACCTTCAACGATTACCTTCCCGTAGAATAAATTTATATCCCTCTTAAAGCCTAGGAACTTACCCCTTTATTATATGATAGGATTTCACCCTTCCTCTGTAAGGGTCCGCAACGTTTATAATCTTATACTCACCTGTAACCACTTTTTAATTATAACATTTAGATTGTTGTTTACTTAATGTTAGAAATTCAAACTGTACGATTAGCATGTGGATCAAGTGCTATCTTGATACAGCATCAATCAAGGAGGCCTATCCTACCCAAAACTCAACCCAATTCATTTTTTATGTACATTTACATTCCACTAAAAACCTCTTCTTTATGAAATGAATGATTTCATTAGCATCACTTATAATGTTCTAAGAAATTTGATACTAATAAGGAGAGTGAAAAATTATAAATGTTTCTATTAAATAAATAACTATTACTAATAAAAAATTCTCTCATTGTTTTCCTTGGTCACATTACTAAGTCTTACCTCTGGTGCTTAGACTATGGATAATTAACTATTCATAAGCGCCTATGAATAGAAGCTTTGGTCTAGCACCATGGCACATAATATGCAGCAACCAAACTTCAACAGACACTATAGCGCTAATGATTTACAAGCACTGATTTCGTGACCACTATTTCTTAAATTTTATATTACTTATCAAGGATAAATTTTTTATGTTCTATATCCAATTTTTCCCTTATTACTTTTATTACTCACTCTCAACATATATTGAAGCTTTAGTTTAGCAACCTTGCCTTCCGATAATTTTACACGCATAAAAAAAAACATTCAGCAATATTGTTATGTGTATCTTAGTAAGTAATTAAGTATTAAAATGTATATACAGTTATTTATTTATTTATTTTTCTCACGTAAAGTAATCTTGGTATTTTTTTAAAAGGTTACTTACCATTAACAAGTTTAACCAATAATCACTTTAATGTTAGCGTTTTTTACCCTAAAACAATCCCACATCCACCAAAAATCTCGCTTTCGCGCCCAGGAAAGTTACTGTTTAAACTCAATTCCCATGAATATAAGGGAGGGTTCAAATCTTGTATCAACTATATAAAATTATATTCTTCTTCTGTTAAGTAAAAAGTCTGGTCACCCAAATTTTTATACAATAAATTTTTGTATTGGGTAACAATCTAGTTTATTCTCCCGCTTACTTTTTTCCTCTAACCTTTCCATAAAACTTTAATTCTTCTCATCTTTGATTATTATCCTCAGGGTTAAGTATATATTTCAATCTTCCACTTACTCCAAGGATTATTACCTCCATTACCATACCATTAAAGACTAGGTTATTAGATTGAACGGAATCGGATTTATAAGCTATATTCTCCTATATTTATATAATTTATATTGTCATCCTGATAGGGTATATTTTACCGTAATAAAATGACCAATCAACTCAATCTT
>JACYFI010000231.1:0-10106 GCA_020975735.1 Ophiocordyceps xuefengensis
ATTATTGTAACCTTTATTGAGTACTCTACTTTAAATCTTTTTTGTTTTAAAGGGTTTACATACCCTTGAGACCTGGTCTAGTAATCAAATTGATATTGGGGAGTACAATGTATTAATAGATAAGAAAACTTTCAATACTCTCATATCTGTGAAAAGTAGCGGTGGGTGGTGATCCATATTATTCCAAAATCTTTTTCTCTAAGATATTATAATCTGTAAAAAAATACATAAAGGTCTCTTTTCATTCGTTTTTGTGTTTTTTTCTCGCACACACCCATCCTAAAGTAAATCAAAATTAGCTGAGATATTGACCATGGAAAATGCATGTCCATTGGCTTAGCTAGCAAGAGGCCTAAAAGCTCAAAATTCTAAAGGTTCCAAGGAGTAATATATTTGTAAAAGTGTTTATTTATTTTTTTTTTTAATTAAAATGTTATGTGTTAATAGGTACTATGTTTTTAATTACTTTTACTTTTCTTTGAGGTTGCAAGGCCTTTTAGTTTTGAACGAAAGACGCCTAAAAGGACTGTCCAGCGTTATTTTTTTTGTGTTGGGGGGAGCGCTGCCTTGGGCAGGAGAAAAATAAGCTAAAGCCAATCCTACAAAAAATATTGTACTTATTTTTTTTATTAGGGGTTATTCCTTTTTTATTTTTAATGTTGTAATACATACTACTGCTTGTCGTAGAATGCAAGAAACCTGCTAAAAAAGTAGGGAGGTTAGGGTTAATAAAGGGTGAGGATTTCACAATCCTAAAGTACTTTAATTTTGCGCTGACGCTTTTTGAAAGTACTTACTAATTAGTTTAGTCTGGGTATGTGAGGAAGTAGGTACTAAAAACGCAACACGAAAATTGCTTAAAAATACTTACGTTACCTCCTTAGTAATTAGGTTAATGGCAGCGAGTGTAGGCTAAAGCGGGAGGATTATTACAGTTAACCAGCCGTTAATACCTCTCAATACATCTTTATAGAAAAAAAAGATAAATCCAATATCCTATCTAATAGTTTGGTCTTAAAAACCGAATACTACATGTGGAAAAATGGACCTACGGAGGTGGCCTTTTCATTCCAACACTATAGCAATATAGATACATTGCTGGAGTTTTATTTAACGCCTAATTACTGATTACATTTTGATAAATTATTATATAATTTGCAGCCTATATTTAAGTTTATGTTTTAGCAAAATTTGATTCTGAAAAATGTTCGAACAATTAACATATAATTTAAAAATAATATTTGCGTGAATGTGTTCATTCTTTATGACTTAAGCCCTATACCTTAACTACTAATCCAATTAATTTTTTTAATTGTACAGGCTTTAATTTTTCTTAAATTCAGCTAAGTTATATCACGGTTTATTATAAAGGGGGAAGTTTTTTTACTTACAATAATATTTGATAATTGTTGGTTTGAAAATTGTATTTAGAAAGTCTTAACTCTAAATAATTCTTAAATGTATAACTAATTAGGCGCAGGCTGGACGTTTCACTCGTTTCACTGCAGCCTTAAAATCTTTCAAAAACACACAATTACATTGAAATAATTTTAAGGAAAGAGTCATTACTATAAATTTAAAATTCACGATTTTAAATAGGGAAAAAAAGTTTCCAAGGTTTTATTGCAAGCTTTATAAATATTTATGAGGGCTGATGTTAAATTATACGAAGACCTAAAAAATAAATTATTGAGGGCTGGCCTATTTTTTGTGGGGGGTTTACGGAGCGTGCCTTTACAACGATAAAATAATAGGTTAATAGCCCTCAATATTACCTTAGATTTAGTTAATATTTAATTACTACTACTTGTAAACTCTTCGAAGAAAAAGTGGTTATAAATGTTTAAGCAACACGTGGTGAAACGTCAATAAATTACGTTAAAGACTCGTCGGGTTTTAAGTGATCCGCCTACAGACTGCTTTCCGACCGGTGGGTGGCTACATGCTGCTCAAATCTACAGTGAATACTCTATTATTTATGCATGAGCTTGACTAATTGTACGGACGATCATCACACAATTGCATAAACATAAAGTAACTGTAGAAGTGATCGATGTCTGCGGTCATCCCCGGTGTTGTAGAATTTTTATTATACCAGGTTTTCGCGATAATTATTAGAAAGACAATATCGACTACGCTCTAGTAAGACAATAATTGTTATACCAATAGGTATGGTTTTTTACGCTATATGTCTAATATGGGAATAATTTTAGAGTTTACCGGTATGAATCACGAACATGTATACTGTAGACTTGGACTTGGAAACTACAGGTGTTACGGGTAAAAATCTTGCCTAAGTCTGGAAACTTCTGTAATAAATAGTCCACTCGTGTTTACGTTTGAGGAAACAATCTCATTTTTTCAGGGAAATCAGCAAGTATTTTCGATTTCGTAAAAATAGTAGGGCGAATTACTAAAAAGAATAACTATGCTATAAAATATACTTAATTTATCCTTGATAGTCGTGGATATTTCTCTAATATTAGACCAAATTTCAGCTAAAGAAATGGGTTATTTCCGAAGCAGGATTTAATAGAACGTGTAAAGGTTGATTTGTTCTTAAAAAATTTCAGATTGTTTTTTTCCACAAATCTTGACAATACAATTAGCCATTATATTAGAAAACAAATAGGTATGGTCGTATAATAAGAATTTGAGATTTAAACAAGGAGTTTAAAAATACGATTTTAAGAAATACAACAAGGTTTGTGTTATTTTATTACTCTTTTAAATAATGGTAAATTTGTTACTGAACTAAGTTATAATCAACCTGAGTATTCGGGTTAATTCCAGTAAATATTTTTGAATATTCGAATTTTACCCACCTTAGAAACAACACGATTACTTTGAAGATAATTGTTTGATTAGCCGGGTTTAGTCAACGCTGCTTTTGGTTTTTCATATATTAATGTTGGTTAAAAAGTCCAAGAGATGGAAATGGCGGGATACCCGTCGATTAGAGTATTCTATAAAAACACAAAAGGACAAAATCTACCTATAGAACTTATACATTATCATTTTAAAAACGGTTATATTACTCAACGACTGCTCATGGTAATGGATCTTATAAAAGCTCCGATTTTTTAACAATGTTCCCGTTAATAAGTTACTTGCGATAAAGGTATCAGGTTTTGGTGGGGGTTGGAAAATATGGTAAATTTTTTAAGTTAGAAAAAGATATATAGAATGATTAGAGAAGGTCAGGCCTATCTTTTACAAAGTAAAGGTTAAAAAAAATTACTAGTTATGCAACTTAAGATCTTCAGAGACAAATTACGCTTAAGAAATTAACTACAGAAATGGAAAAAAAATGCAAACCTTTTCTTGATGGCTCCAGTGCTGTTTCACCTGATTTATAGTTACTGCGCTTATTTAGCGGCAGTAAAACATCCCACAACGGCGCACAAAAAATACAGAAGGGCTAGCAGCCTGTGAACTCCCGTCACTCGGTTTCTTCTGTCAAGCAATAAAATTAGCGCATCTCGCTTTCTTATTTTTTCATTTGTCCCTATAATTCAGAGGGTTGCAAAGCATATCTTGAAAGAGTCGGGGGAACATATGCACGTATTAGCTTTAGTAGGTGAGATTTCCTTTAATTTTTTATTAATGTCAAGCTACGGGTTAGGCTGGGTAAAAAAAAAAATACAAGCATTGCACACAAAGACTAAAACAGAATAAAAACACAGAAAAAAATTTAGCAGAGCAAACGCATTAAAATATACTTCCTTAACCCTTATAAGTATTTTTAGCGATCACTTGCTTTTTCACCCTAGCCTTTGATCCTGAGGTACTGATATACATTATTTCTAGGTCTGTTCAGGATCAGCTCTGCCTAAAAGCTAGCAGGTAACAATGTTTTCACCTTTGGGGTAACAGAAAGATAAGAAGGGAATTAGGGTAACATCTTGGAATATAAAGATTTATTACAATCAGAAGCCCAATGGTGTTTACAACAACATTGACAATGTAAAATTAAGTTAGTGGTCTTTGGGTTCTGCTAAAAGCAACCCTATGTTAGGTGAGCTCTGCTCATTTTTAACTTATAATGCTGTTCGTTCGGGACTAGAGGTCTTATTTACAGCGCAACATTAGTTATTGCAATGTTTTCCCTACAGGATCACAAATTTTTTCTTTGGTAGCTAAGTGTAAGGGGTGGGTCACTTAAAAATGAGACAACTTCAATTGTTATTTTCATTAGGGTTTCGTCCTCTTTCATGTTATACCAATCGGGGGGTTATAATTCCACTTAGCTTCTCCCTTTAAAAGATTACTATATGCTGGAAAAATTCTAACAATTGCATTACTAATTATCTAAACCATAAAATGGTAGACAATCATGTAATTTTTGTAGCAAATTCGGCAGGAACCAACGAGAAATTTCTTAGTAGGAATCCGTGGGGCACGTACACGTAACGATCACAAAGTAATATATATACCAGGTTCAATTCAGGATATAAGTCTCATGAGAAATAACATAATAAATTTAATTTTTAAACAGTTACAGAAATTAAGGTAGTCATGTCTAACTCTGACGACAAGAAAGAGAGCTTGCGCCTAAATCAAGTTTAAACCCTATAAAATATTATATATGTAACTTGTTGGAAAAAGGATAAAGAGCTTTAATATTGTAAAAGCAAGAAAAAAAGATAAATCACAGGTGTATTATTGTTTAATTAAAAAATTATAAAATGAACACGTGTACCTTGGAAGGCCCTCTATACATTTGCAGTAGAATGAAACAACTATCTTAATACTTTCCTTTTTAAATAGTACAACAAAAATTCTTATATGCCTATAATCAAAGCTTTTAGCTTAATTACCGCAAAAAGGTATTTCCTCACTTTGAATATTACAATATGTAATATTAAAACTTAAATATATGAGAAACTTGTCTATATTAACAAATGTATGTTCCTTACTATAATGTACTGGAAACAAGGTTATTCCTCGACGGGTTATGCTACATCCAGAAAAGAAACTCAAAATACTGTCTGTCTCTTTTTAGGCTAAAAATAAAGTCATCCTTTTACAACTTAAAGGTCAAAATAGTTTAGACGTTTTAACAGGAGAGATAATCCCTTTCTTATGCTTTCGCAATAAAAAAACATTCTTTAGATGAGTAAGGAGAGAGATAGAAGCTTAGTTCTGCCACAATCGCCAGGTTATATGTATATAATTCTTGTATACGAGAGTTATTAGTAATATTTTCCATCTTTACTACGTGTTATCCAAATTAATTAAATCTAAATCACGCCTTAGATTGTTAGTTTTATTTAAAGAAAATAAATTTATTAAAGAGGTTGAAATGGTATTTGAGCATATATCCCGAAATATATTGAAGTGCTTTACCGTAATACTAAAAAGCTGAACTTCTAATAATTGGTTTAAAAAACTTGGAATTAGGTAAACATAAACAAAAATAGCCTTATAAAAAAGCGATATCGTTTCGATGCGATAATAAATTTATAAGAAGTACATGGAGTAAACAGAGCATGGCTCAATTTACTAAAAAACTTAAATCACATACCTATAAAGAAAGTGCATTAAATATAACGAAATTAGACAACACAATGATTTTATTAGTTATGAAGATTAAATTAATTTATTATTTATTCGTAAGTGGGAGTTATGTGTAGCTAATGCTTCTATAGATATTAGAGTCCCACGAGACAAGTTTGAAATTTTAAGGGATTAAAGTATAAGCGCAATATTTTTTGTTATGATCAAGACAGATAGCAAATTTCAAGTCTTAGTGTTAATAATGGGCAGTTAAATGATTTAATTGATAATCAAGTAACTATAAACAACTAATATAAAAAGAATGTTTTGACTAGGCTAATGGACGCGACGGTAGTATTCAAGTAATCATTACGTAAACAGTCTTACATATAATAAGATAGTTTTTATTTAAATTATCTACTTAAATCTAATTTATGAAGATACGTTAGATTCTGGCTAAAGTAGTAAGGTGGAACTGTTAAAGATTACCGGAAGCAGGGGGCTATGTTAGTTTGAGTTGTAAATATAAAAGGAAGAAAATTATTGAAAAATAAAAATTTTGATATTTTACCTCCTTACTTCAAAAAAAGAAATCCGTCAACTTGCATATTTAAAAACATGTTTTAATAAAGCAACTTCCAGTTAGAAAAATTACTTGATCCCCCAAGAATACCTAAATTAAAACGAGCTAGTATGCTATTACAGAATGGCTAATTTAGGCCACCCTAACTTACTTTAAAGCTTGATTAATCTGTTTTTATAGAAAGCGGGAGTGGTTGTTTTTCATTCCGTTTAGACGGAAGCAAATCTTCCTTTCTCAATAAGTGACAAAAAATTACACGTTTATTTTAAATAGATTATATTAAACAGTATTTTTCGAAGTATCAAAGTAAAGTTCGTACCCTTATGATAACTCATTTTATAGGGAAGATTACGAAAAAGAGGCCATTGACTAAAAATAGGTGGGACATTGTACTCAACTATCCTTGTAAGGATACCCCAAGGGTTCGAAGTCTTTAGGGAAAAAATTCAAAAAATTCCTTTTAGTAAGTGCTCGTGTGGTCCATGGTCACCCGTGAAACAAATTTTCCATAACGTTTTTTCGCTAAAATATTAAATATTGGATTTTGCTACGGTGAAAGCTTTAGTAGTTGTTTTTTCTTAATGTAAGCAAATAAAAGGTAAGCGAGTATAAAATGTACCCCTACACATTTAAGGGTAATACCCGTAGGAAACCCAAAAAGTACGACTAAATTTCACAATTTTTATTAGCGAGAGGTTCCGTAGAAGACTAAACGTGACAAATCAAGTTATTTAAAGTTAAATCGTTTAGGATAAGTTATTATCTCGATCCCTGCGTAGCAGTGTTGGTTGTAAATATTTTGAGGGCAACTAACCATCCTTACTACGTAGTTGCTCAAATGGGCCCTTGAAGGTAATTTTCATATTCTGCAATTGGACTATATGGACTGGAATACTATACTGTATCCAGTTAATTATTTAGCTATTTATATAATAGGATTACTCTACGTATTTTACATATTCTAAGGGACAGCTTTAATCTTCTATTAAATAGTGACAAAATATAATTATAAGCATATCTAATACTAAAAAATTAGATATTTAAATATACAAATTCAGCAGAAAACTATAAGGGATTTTGCTCAGAGAGCTAAACGTCATAAATTTAATTCGCACTTTCTTACATAATTTTTCTTGCATTTTTTTAATAGCATTAATAATAATAATAAAATTACAACCCTAACCAGCGAAGCTGGACATCGACAAGAAAAACTAAAAAGGCTCGCGCTGACCCCGCCGCACAAAAGGGTTTTTTAATACTAAAAATAGGTGGATACTAACTATACCTAAATTTCCATTCCAGTATTAGCGGGGAATAAATTAGTTGGAAAGGAAATTTGACATTTAAGGAAATCTTCTTCTAAAAAAAATTTTAGTATTTAAAAGCTATCTCCGAATAAGATTGCATGAATAGAGATATAAGAATTTTAACACCGTATTCAAAAGCACCTACCATATGGGTAGAAATCATCCATTCGATAAAAATTAATTTTATTCTTACATTATAGTGTTTCTCAATGAAAATAAAAGATTATTTATTAAATTAATTAATGGATAATCGAAGTTTAAGTTGTGATAGTTTAGAAAAGCTTGGTGTTTAATATAAAACATAGATTCATTAAAGACTGATATATAATATGAAAGTTAATGATTGCGTTATTTTAGGATCATTGATGGCAAAAGTCCTATAGGTGTTTAATTTTATTTGTAATAGAATTGATGTAATCTACAAGGTAAGCATAAAATTGTCTCTCAAAATTGTCCTTTAATGAAGTTTAATGACCCATTGAAACCATATACAACAAAATAGTAAAAACTCAAAATATATACCTTTTAAATTTCAAATTCCGTCTACAAGCCTACATGGTTTTGTATGAAGTATTTTATGGCTAAATACGATTTATACTCGTCATATAGTTTATAGGAGTTAGTTCTAATAAAAAAATTTTGTTCTATCCGTGATATAAAAAAAATTCAACATGTTTTGTTACTATCCTTGAATCATAAAATTAGCAGGATTTTTGTTAAAATGAATTCAAAACAGAAATTCCTTTATGACTAGAGTTTCTTTTATTCAAAATTTTGCGTGTTTCACCTGCGAGCTCTTAAATGAAGAAGATTGTCGAAATAAAAAGGGGCCTTGCATTATATTTAATGAATATCAGTAGTAATTTATTCATTTATACGAAGCTTGTGCAATAATTTGTTTTTTAAAATCTATAAGCTCATGTTTATCCTTGCTTCCTGAAAACTTGCCCTATAATTAATATGGGATTTACCATATCTTTAGTAGTAAATATTTTGCTGCTTATTAATTTTTTCTTGTAAGGCGCAGCCGTTGGCGTGGACTCAGGACACGCATAGGAAAAATAATTGTACCAAAAATGAATTTTCGGGCTCGACTTTCGACCTCGCGTAGTACCCAAAAGGGATGTTTTAGGATTATAATTATAGAGCTGGCGCCGATTTTCATATTCTCCCGCGAGCGACCCTTAGTAGAAGTCATCCCCTCGCAGGCTACGGCAGGGAATCAGTAATAAAAAATTAACATAAAAGTAAAATCCTTTAATGGTTGGTATATTAGGGTAGTATTCTTTATACTTTTATAAGTAAGTTAGTAGGTGATGACTCATTAACTTATATATACATTCAAATTGTTTGACATCGCTATTAATATCTGATTAGATTATTATTAACTCATGAATTATAAAAAATAAGTATTCAAGAAAATCACTTTAATTTATAGTTATTCCTTTAAATTTGTTGATTGCTACTGTTTTTATATATTTAACTACTAATCGGTAATTCTTTTTTTTACTTATGAATTCATTTATTCCATTAAGTTGACGGAGTATGAATATGAGTAAATAAAAGGTTTAAAAATATTGATTTATATAAAATGAATGGGTTTTCAAATAATAAACCCCTAAAAAAAAACCCTAAAAAATACTTAAGATACCTATTTTGAGCACAGTCTTAAAGAGTAACAAAAAAAAAGCTTCAAAGAATTGAAATCAAAAATTACTAAAAATTGACAAACTAGAAAATTAAATGCTAAGATTTAAATATTTGATTTGATCTGACGCCGCCGGCGCCCAAATAATTTACCTTAATAGAGAAAAATGAAAACACAATATATTTAGAAGAAGACAAGATTATTCTTAAAGTATCAATTAGTAAAGTAGAGTGTTGAATACAAGCTTACCAGAAACAGGAAAAAATATTTCAAACAAAACATAAGATACATTAAAAAATGGTAAAAAAAATTTTTCCCCTGATGAGAACTTAGATTCTTGTGAAAGAGATTATATAGAAATTATAAAAAGTCTGAATTTTAATTTTAATCATAAAATCAAGAATAACTAAAAAAACACCCTTAAGCTTGGTAAAAAAATAAGTAAGTTAAGTCCTTATCCGAGAATATGAATAAGGGAAAACGGCGATGGATTAGAAAACAATTAAGTCGGGGGCACGCTTTCGGTCCTATGAGGCCAAAAAATATATTTTTTTTTAAAATGTTAACCCCATTATAAACAGCTGTACACTCTAGTATCGTTAAAAAGTTTATGGTAAATCTAGTTTAGGAAGCTGTTCAGGTGTACCGGGCGGCCTATCTGGTTGAGTCAAAAGGTTGAGACTTAATCAAGACAAATTTAGTTTCAGGATCGGTGGGGTATCTCTAGCGTTCGCAGGCTACTTATTTTAAGTGTATTTAGGACGGCAGGAGATAGAAAAGATATTGAAACGGGTACCGTGGACCCCTGTAAAGTGGGTTACCTGCAAAGGTCGCCTATATACCCGGGTTTTAAAAAGATAAAGTGTTGCTATATTTTTATTCTTCAGATGCTTAACCCCCTAGCCTCATTTTTTCTCCTTTAAAGGTTCATACCAAATATCCCCTTTAAGATTTCATTTCAAATCGGAGATGGTTGAATTAATGTCTTTGATGCTGAGGTTAATCTAAATTTACTATGGCTTATGGTAAACTAATAGTTATTATAATCCAAAGTTTTATAATTAACTTA
>JACYFI010000229.1:0-10924 GCA_020975735.1 Ophiocordyceps xuefengensis
AAGGTATATAAACTTTCAGAAAAAACACGCTGCAAAGATGAGCTAAATCAGCTATAAAGCCTTATCAGGTTGTGTAAGGTCGATGTTCATAATACTGAATACCAGGAAAAAGTATCTTTTTTGAATAATTTAAGCAGCTGCTAACAACATAGGTGGTTACCTAGACCAGCAAGGTGAGCTAAAGCTCTAAAAAGTGGAAAATTAATAAATAAAATTTTCCATCTATTTAAAGCAGAGGAGTATTTTATTATTTGCTAAACGGTAATTAAAGTATATACAGGTATACTTTTGATTTAGGAGAGAAGGATCTTCAGCTTCTACCCAGGACCGTTTGCTATTTTATATGTTATAATACATATAAGGAAACATTTTCGTAAAAGAAGTAGATTTGTTTTCTCGCAAACCTATAACCTATGTTAGGCAATTTTGAGTACAAATTTCTTAGCAGGTACAAATCTTAAATCTCAGGACAAGATGTGTAAACGTGTTGTATTTTTTAAACAAATTGGGCGGGATCATTGAAGATTTTATCAGTGAGGTATATGTAAGAACTCGGCGAATGGCCAAAGAATATATCTTACATTATCGACATAGAATTATCTGGTCTGAACGTCAGCCTTTTTTAGGTAGAAGTGAACCTTCTGCAGTAAACCATCAAATTTGCGGGAACGTCCTAAAGCAATCATAACCCAAAGAAAGGTAGAATACATCTTATGGGCCAGGTAATACTGGGGTAAGGTAAAATATGATTTGATATAACAAATGGATTATCCGCCAGCAAGCACCTTAAGGTGTGCTGTTTCATCGGACTAAATGTTTGGTGGACTTTAATTTAAGTCAATAATTATGCTTAAATATAGTCAGGCCTCATTGTAACAAATGCAATGGCTAATAAAATGAATATTAATGTTTCTTTCACAAATTATTAAGTTTTCGATTAAATATTTATCGTATAAAAAAACAAAACATTATTGAAAAATATATTTAACAATCCAGAGCATCCTTCAATAAATACCTTATAAAAAGTTATTGAATGCAATTTTGTGCTGCTGCGATAGCAGACCAGCAAAAGAAAAAAATTTCAATATTATTAGATAAAAAATAAAGATCAGGATCTATATAATGGAATAAATACGTCAATGGTATAGTTATGTAGGGAGGTGGTTTAATTTAGCCAAAAAGAAAAAGTAAGGTGGTTATTATACAGGAAAAGTGGGCGTTTCGCCTTAAGAAGAAATTTCTGACCTATTCCATGCTGGCTTTATTCAAAACATGGCCATACTAATTTACTTTTAACAAATATAGAGGTATTGTAAAGCCCAAAGGGACTTATATACATGAGAACAGTCATTTATTTGGAATATATTTTAAACCTTGAACTATATTATTTTAAAAAAA
This sequence comes from Ophiocordyceps xuefengensis, assembly GCA_020975735.1. Classification (NCBI taxonomy): domain Eukaryota; kingdom Fungi; phylum Ascomycota; class Sordariomycetes; order Hypocreales; family Ophiocordycipitaceae; genus Ophiocordyceps; species Ophiocordyceps xuefengensis. The sequence continues at coordinate 1,399 of JACYFI010000229.1, forward strand.
GGCATATATCTTTATTAGGGAGCTCGCGACCTAAACAATAGTGGGATGACAACTTAGTTTAAGATTTAAAATTAAATAAGTCTATTTCGGGAAGAGATTAAAAGAATTATCATCAGACCTTAGGTAAAGAATTAGAGTCGGAAGTTAAGAGAAAAATTACTTTACTTACACACTAACTTAGCAAAAAAATACAATCCTTAATCCCGCAGAAAGCTTTAGCAAATATTATCAGCTAAAATGCAGAGCGTGAAGGTAAATCAGTTAGAGCTTTTTAAATATTTGAGACATCGAAACCATTAACGATTTTTCACCTTAACTAAAGCTGGTGAAATTTAGGTATTTAAAAGACAAGCTGTAAGACTATAGAGGAAGTATAGTTCAAGAAAGCTCATCGTATTTCAGAGGTTTAGATTAACATTAATGTTTTATATTAAATTTAATAATTTTTATTAAGTTCGGGGGGAGCTTAACAAGTTAGCCGTTAAATAACCCGTTGTCTAAACGGATAGTTCAACAATATTATATGATATCTATTTACCGATAAATTCTGTATAAAGGCAGATTTTCCTGTATGTCAAAAGGGAAACAGCGCCAGAACAAGAGTTAAGGTTCCCTAAACATTTGTTAATAAATTAAGACAGGGTTTTTATTAAATGCGACAGGAGATAGGCATAGAAGCAGCCATAATTTTGAGCCTTCGTAACGAGAGCGCTTGTAAGTAATAGAAGCATCGAAAATTTAAAACGGATCCTAACAAAATAGCCCGAAGACCTTGTACGTGACTTTTTCATAAAGAGATTACTTACATAGATAACCAATTACAAATCAGAGGCGGAGATTAGTATTGAAGACACTATGACTCACTTTGATAGTTCTGTAAATAAAGATTTTGTGTTCAATTAGTTCATATTAAAAGCATTTAATTGAAAAAAAGTTTCTATTAAAAACAGTTTAATACACGTTAAGTGCTCAGCAGTTATAGTTTAATACAAACAGTTATAATAGTACTTGCTCTTAACCAGTTATAGTATTACCAAATTTAAATTAATATTATGTTCTATAATAGTATTAATACTCATCGTGTTATAATAGGTATTGAGCTCAACATATCTAAGTTTAATATTTTAATAGAAGCTGGTCCTATTAAAAGCTTATTTAATACGACTCTGACTTTCGCTGTTAGCCTGTCAGCTAAAACGAATGTTATTTTTTTTAAGAGCTAGTTTTAAATATCGTTTAAAAGTATTTACATAACCAATATACCTGTCAAATGGAATTAGAATCATACTTAAATGATAGTAGATTAGGTCGGTTTTGGGGTTAGCGAACCGTTGAAGTAAAAATGAAATTTTAGTGTTGAAATAAGAAATGTTATAATAAACTTTTAACTCAAAGCTGAGAATGGTACATGAGTAACTAAAGAAATTTTCGCCTTAAGCTTTAATGGATATATAATTTAAGTAACGGGGCCTTTAAGTTTATATTCTAAAGATTTAAACGATGAGAGAAAATACTTTTTTACTAAGACAACCTTTTGTATAAAGTGTGAAAAATTAGTAATATATTGATATCTAAGAACAAATATATTGTCTCTAGAACAAAAATGAACAAGAACCGTACCCATAGAACTCTGAAAAAATAAGCTTAGTTCGGAGAACACGAAGGCTAAAGAGCCAAAAATCTGAAAATTGGGGGTATTAGGTCCCCCCGGACATTGTGAATAAGAAACCAAAATCCGGGGGCCACCCCTTAAAAGCTTCCCAAAACAAACTTCATGACGAAATCCTTTACGGTTCAATGGCTATAATCCACCTGATGTATGGTAAACAAGTTGGAAGAGTTCTAGTACATTAGGAATGGGTTCATCGCGGATCTAAATGAGTAAGTACGTTGAAAATACTGCTGTGAAAAGAGGGGAACCGAGTAGAGGTTTCTTCAAATTATTAAATATTGTAAGGTAATACTCTGGCCCCCAGGGGGAAACTTGAAGTTGAATTTGTTAATACGAAAATTAGATAATATTACTTTAAAGCAATAGAATTATTGTCTCCAATACCTTGGGTTTATTACTCAATTTTAATTTAGATGATAAAACATTACATAAAACCAATCTTGATCCTAATTTAATATCGGGTGATATATCTGTTTTTTTTAACTAAAAAAAACAGCAGGAGAAGCTTCCCTAATCTATCATAACAAATTTCAAATCTAAAATTTAGGTATAAAGCTGAAGAAGCTGTTTTTTCAATTCTCACATAAAAAGGATAAAATTTCTTTAACAAGAATAAAGGAAATCTATTGTTAGTGTAGGCAGAGTACCTTAGTGCGGTGAGGATGGCCTGCAGTAGTTTATGAAGCCTTCTTCTATTAAAGAACTTAGAATTATTTTTAAAACATTAGAAGTTATCCTTTTATTACAGGAAAGTGTGTGATTGTTCTGTTGTTTAAACAAAGGCTAGTACAGTTAAATGATTATAAACAGCATCTTACTACACAAGGATATGCGCTAAAATTTGCTCAATTATTAAAGCTTTCTATGATTTTCGGTGACCGTGCCTAAAGCGAATTGCCATTTTTATTTCAAAATGACCCGGTTGAAAGAACCCCTTGTAAAAAAAAGATTTTTGCGATATACAATCCTTACTGAGTAGTAGGTTATTGGTAGAAGGCGAGGAATGTTTTTCGTTAAATATATATAAGAAAGCAACAAAGATACCAAATTAGGGAAGGGTATAAAAACTAAGTGCGTTTGAAAATCCATACCAGATTAAAAGAAATATTTGCGTTCTATTACAAAGCTCATTACAAAGTGATCTTAACGCAAGTAACAGTTAATGACAAGTTCTCCAAACAGTAAAAGTTCAATTTTAATGCTTACCAAGTCTTGCAAATATAACAAAATAATGTTATTACCCTTTTTTCGATACTTTATCACTTTTAACGGGAGCAAAGAAGAATGGACTTATAATGAACATGCCACCGCACGTAAAAAATAGCCGACATTCAAGAATCTCTAAAGTTCACTTTATATGAGATTGTTAGAGAAATTCGTCTATTAAGTTCCGAATTGAATTCTAACGCGTTTAACATTTTTTACTAGCTCAAATTAGGAAACCACCCATTAGGCACTAATCTTCAAAAGGTATAAAATTTTGTCGGCGGGAAACAGAACTCTCGGCAAATTGATCCGGTAACTTGGAATACAAGGAGGGCTCAAAATTCTTATTAATCTCAACCGTAAAAGGAAGAAGCATAAAATTCGATGTTGTACGAACTGTTTTGATTAAACACTGCACTTTGCGAAAGATAAAAAATCTAAGTGTAAGTTGAACGTCTGCCCGGGTGCCGCCTTTGGGTTTAAACAGAGATAATAAATATATTATTTGAGGGGTCCGAACGAAACCCCGGTTAAAGGGCGGCCTTAACGTGAGGGTCCTAAGGTAGGCGAAAATTGCCTCAGGCCGTTAATGCGGGTCCTTGCATGAATGGTCGTAACGATACAACAGTTGTCTCCTATGAGTGACTCAGTTCAAATGGATAGCTGTGCAGATAACAGCTTTACCTTCTAGGTTAGACGAAAGAGGACCCGTATGCAAGCTTTACGTTACTAACTTATGGGAGTATTGTGATGAATATTTAAGAATTTATAAGTTAGTGAACAATCGGGACTATTGAGAAGCCTCTTATTTATCTTTTCAATGAATGAATTGGTTTAGTGCATCTTATAAAGAAGTTTGATATAATCTTGCTTTGACTGGTCACTTTTTTGCTTCGTGCGTTAAGCGCAAGCCTAGCTTATGAAAAAAAAACAAAAAGATTAATTATAGAAAAAAAAATTTATAATAGTAAGAATCAACTATTTCAGTTTACTTATTTTAATAGTAAGTTGCCTTTTGGGTAAGGCAACTATCGCATGGAACAGTTTATGTGGGGACAGACCCCTGTAAAAGAAGTAAAACTAGGTTGTGATCTAATATCTTATAATTTATTTTGTGTTGCTATTTCTAGTAAGTCTAAACTATTTTTACATTATAAATTTATTTGATATCATGTGCTGGGGGCATGCTATGGCTTTTTTTCCCTAGCGGTAACAATATCTATGCCGCCCAGTTATACAACCGTAAATATTACTTAGAGTTTAATTTAAGGTAGGATTTTACCTACTGTAGAAATTAGAGATAATTGAAAATTTATGTAATTTTAGGCTTCCGCTTATGCTAAAGTTATAAGTTTTTTCAATTATTTTAGAAGGCTGATTTTTTTTTTCTGCTGTTACCCGGCAACTGGTGAAAAAGGAATAGTTATTTCTTTAAATATCAAAAAGTCCCAACGTAGAACTGCCTTAGACTTGTTTTTGAATTTATCTACAACATCTACAGTGCGTAAAGCAAAGGGCATAGGTCTCACAAGATGCAATAAGGAAGAGATCTTGGATTTATTGGAAAAGCTACGATAGGGATTGTTGTCTTGAATATTTGATTTTTTTATATTATTTTTGTACTTTGCTGCTTTTTGGTGGTTAGGCTTCTGTTTTTTATAATAAAATCACTGCCTAGCCTACAAAAACGCGCCCTTGACTATTCTTCTAACCTTTGATCCCTTTTGCTACGTTAGTCTAGGGGTGAAGGGATATAAGTTGACACATGTTTTTCCATCAACGCATGAGCTTCCGCACAAATTAGAAGTATTGCCAAGGACAGAAAATTGTGCGTAAAACTCTGCTCTTATTTATTATGTCTTTAGGTTTGTTAAGCGCAAAGCTTACGCCCTATAAAGCAAGAATAAAAATTATTAATAACACAATTGGGGGTAAATTCAAGAAATTACTAAAAATAGTATGCACTGAAACGAAGTTATTTTTCAAAACCAAAATTTGTAAAATACAACCTTTCAACACTATAAGTGACTTTTATGTAAACAACCATAAATCCTGTAGATACGAACCCAAAATTGTAATTTTATATAATTAAAGAAAAAAAGTAAAATAAATTTGCTTTCTTTGGTTGCGGTCTTGCCATATCCAAAACCTCAGGATAGCTTGAAGATCTGACTAGCTAAGAGCTAATTCTTATAGGGATAGTGCTGTTCTAAGAAAAGAGCCTAGCCAAACCTAAACAATCATGGACAATATTTAACAAAAATAACTTGAATGAAAATTCGTAAGACAATTGCTTTAGAAAAAACGGGGGGATACTGGGAAACAAAATTATTTACCTTCTTTTCCAAAGAATGAAAAAAACAATTATTATGCTTATAAAAAATTAATTTAAAAATAAACTTGTATAATTAAAATTATTAATGTAAAATATTCAAAAAAGTTAGTTTTTATTTATATTTAAAAACATAACATTCGTAGGTCTAAAAAAATTTAATAACTACTTTAAAATGCGAAGCCGAAATTTTTAAGAAAATATATGTTAGTAGGCGGAAAATTAACATTCAACAATAAAAGAGCTAATAATTGTGCTTTTATACTGTAACAAATAGAGAAATCGCTTTATATTAAAAAAAAAATATTTAAAATAAATAAAAAAGGTTACCCAGAATTTTACTAAACGTCTTTTATTTTTTTATATAAAATAAAAATGTTGCTTGCATAAAATAAAGCCTCAGCCTGCGAACAGCAGTAGAAATCATTACAAAATATCCAATACATTTTTGCTTAAAAACAAGAAAATCTTCATATCGATCTGTATTTCTACTTGATCGGCCAATACCCGAAGAAATCTTTCTTAAATTAAATAAAATTAAATATTTTTTTAATCATCTATCAAATCCAGTTAATATCTTATTTGAAAAAAATATGAAAGGTATTACTATTGAAATACTGAATTACAATTTTAAAAATGATTGAAGCAGAAATATTGACCTTAAGTATTCTCTTTAACTAAGTATAAATTTAATTAAGACAAATATTTTTAACCTATTTTAAGTAGATATTAAATAAAATAATAAGAAAAAAAATAAAGAAGTATAATAAATAATTTTGAAAACTTACTTTGCATATAATACAGATCTTTTTTCTAATGCTTTTTGCTTTAACAAATTTAAAAAGGAACAAAAAAATTTTTTCTTCATGGAGAAATATGTTTAGTATATTAATATAGAGCTTATGTTTACCTGTTATAAACACCTAATTAAAAACTAGCTTAAGCCATAAGGGGTACCAGCGAAGCAGCAGAGATAGAAAGGTCTACCCAATCCCAAACTTCAAAACCAGTAATTATTTTAGTTGCCCCGCACAAAATATAAAAATGGTAAAATAATTTCTGTTTAAATAATACGCTGGCTCCTGGTGTATACTATCCTTATCCACGGGATAAGGATAAAGGATTGTGTGGCCGTGGCTCTCAGAAAATTTTTCCCCTGGGGCTGCGTTATCCTGGAACCAAAGTTAACAAATAATACTTGGCCACGCAGCAAATTATTTGGTGCTTGTTCTAATCAAGCTAATTCAATAATACCAATATTAAAAATTCTATAGGTATAAAAATATTATTGAGAAGATATAAAATTAGAAATAAAGGAATAATAAACGTTATCAGAGCAGAATCGTCTTAATATACGTTCTAAAACGAAAAGGGGAGGATTAAAGAATGTAAGATAAATCTCTAAAAGGTTTAAGGTTCAGTTTTTATTTAGAGGAATAATTTATTCAAATTGTATCCCTAAAATTTCAGTATATAAACCAAACGGCGTATTTGGAGCTTTGCCTGTATACGTGAATTCAGTGGGGGTAAATCTTTAGAACAATGGCCTCTTCACAAAATTACTCAGTTCCCCCGCTAGTCTTTGACACTATTACCTGGGTTTAGTGATGCGTATCTTCTGGATGTTTTGTCATAAGAAAAAGAAATAAAAGGCTTTTACGGGATTAATCTTTCAAATACTAGCTTCCCGGCTTGGCCGCCCGCTATTTGGCACAAATAAAAAGATAAGAGGTTATATCTAGAAAATAATAAGTAATAAACCATGAAAAATAGATTTAGGTAATGAACTGATTAATTGCAGCTAGTTTGAAAATCACCTAGTTTTTAGCCATTTAGGTGTTTATTAAATAGATCATTTTCGATAAATACCCATTAATGAGGCACGCCACAACAATAGGAGACTATAAACTTTTTGTGCGCAGCTAAAGCTTATCATTATATTGAAAAAATAAAGAACAGTAGTAATGTTCATAGGGAATAGAATAATTGTAAGTATTAGGCCAAAATTAAATGGAGTCTAACAACGAACATAAGGGGCTATTCCCTGATATAACTTCTGAGGTAAAATCCGCTAATAATAAATAAGAAATAACCGATCAAAGGTTGATTAGCTGGCTTTATACTTCTTCGGAGTGTTTTTTTTTGTGCATTTAGTTCGTAAATGCCTTTACAAGCTTGTAGAAAAATATGCCAAGATTAGTTAAAATCGAAGATCCTAAACTAGGTTACAACGTTGCAATTAGGTTTTTTCGATTACTCAACACAGTCAGAGATAAGGCGTCTAATGGATATTTAGTACCTAGCTATCAAATTTTGTTGGATATCTTACGGGAACAAAGATAAGTCGAAATTTTCAATGGTTAGATATTATGTTGGTTACAATATTTTTCGGACTTAATGAGGAAAAGTTGCTTCCGCTTTTTTTCACAACCAATAAGATTTATAAGGTTAAGATCACGGATTTTGGGATTGATTGTAAAGTTGTTGAATTAACTTGAGAAAGAAAAAGCATTCGTTACTGAAATCAGGATTATACGATGTAGCCTCCGGCATAAATAAAATTAGTGGGGTGCAACTTTCCGTTTAGATAGTTCCCAATGAATAGGGGAAGAATTTATACATGTTATATTATATCAATAATGAGTAATACGGATTAGAAAGTGGTGCTAATAGTGTAAATTTAAAGGAAATCTAAAATATATAGGAATTAAAATAGAGACAGACAAGTTAAGCCCCATTTTGAAAGAAAATGGACTTAGATTAATATGATTAACTATAGGAAACAGGCTTTAATTGGCGCAAGAGTGGTAACCAAAATGAGTGCGGCGGTTTGGACCTCTATGTCGGCTTAACTTAATCCCTCAGGACGCAGAAATAATGGTTAGGGTTGCGTCTGTTCCGTCCCGATTAAAAAATTCATGATAGCAGGGTTAAATATCGTGGTGAAGACAGTATGGTTTCACTAAGTCTTCTAGAGGGGAATTAGTATAAAATAAGGGAACAAACTTTGTGTACGCAAGGCAAGAAGAAGAGTTTTAACTTCATAATACGGTTAAAATATCGGTTACTTAACCTATGAGTTTACCTGTGTTTATGTGCCTAAAATTATTCAATATTATATTGCTTTTGAATATATTAAATCTTCTGTATTATATAACAGTAGGATGTTTGTTTATAAGACAAATGTATAGCATAAGGCACGGCACGACGCAACGTAGTTAAAAGATAAGTGCTGAAAGCAATAGGCACGAAAACTTATCTTTAATAAATTTTCTTAAGATATACGTAATAACTATTACGAAATTTATAGGCTTATCGTTACGAACTTTGAGATTTTTAAAAGAATAAAGTACTAAATTTAATAATTCATTGTTATAAATAGTCTTATGCCTGGTTAGGCAAAAAGTTAAAGTGTAATTGTTTGTCAATCCAGATGGAAGCAGTGCAATACTATGCACCGGGCTAACATATAGGTATAATTAGCAATCTTTTAATATTGTATTGCAAAAGGTTCTTATTTTAGCTTCATTTTTTTAGTAGAATCCCGCAAGCTCACTGTTGATTGTTTTTGACCAAGGTATCCATTGTTCATGTATTATTTTTAACCTGCCTTAACCATTACAGGTCACAATGCCTACTATCTCGAGGAATAGGGTGCAAGGTAAAATATGCATGTTTCACCTTAAGAAATATGTGCCTACCTATTTTTTTGTAGCAGGCCCTTAAGCTCCGCAATTTTTTTATTTGCTTCGTCCACTAAGAATAGGTTATGGTTTGCATATTTTTCTCGCTTCTTTAGAAGCGTTGCTTCCTTAGGTCACCTCGATTTTTCAGATAAAATTTCAAAAATACATAGAAAAACAAGAATTAAATGTAAGAAGCTAAGCAAATAACAAATTAAAGTACAGAAAAACACCCCACCTAGCGAGCTTTGCTTCTATTAAGTCAGTCGATACACAAAACAAATATAAATTAGGTAAGTAGGGTAAGAGGCCATGCAAGAATAGGTAAGAACAAATTCGAGCTCTTGTTCTTGAGCTCCTTACAAATAAAAAAGATTAGTAGTCAAGCGGTTACCACATAGCTCCTTTCATCTACACCGCGGTCGAGTCCTGTCTAACGGTCTTATACTGTGGTTTGATGTGAACAGTAAACATATCCGGCTTTCATGTTCCATGAGGTAATATAGGTGCAAAGACCTAAGCCGCCGTGTAGCCGCTCTATCTTACTTAATCGGTAAGCATGACCATGGCCGTAACAAAATTAGGACTCTTTATCGCAAATTGTCCTTTTAAGTAAATGAGCCCTAAATTCAA
>JACYFI010000232.1:0-14547 GCA_020975735.1 Ophiocordyceps xuefengensis
TAAGTAACCAAAAATATTTATTAGTCTTTAAGCCCCTCCGGCCGTTATAATAAGAATAGGCCTTGAAGTTAGATATATAGATCCGTATTTAATTCCTTTAATCTCTCATATAGTCTGAACTATAACATTTTGTATTAAATATTATAATTAAACGGGATCACCTATAGTCTCTGAAATTTAACTTTAATTAGTTTGATTCCCTGCTGTTTTCTTAATAAGACATCCCACAAAATTGTGTATTTAATAAGACCAAATTGCTAAATAGCCATTCAGTAACTGAAGGGAGCTCTGTTAGTTCTGCTACAGAACCCAAAACGAGTATTATTAGAATAAAAATAAAAGGTAAAGCTAAATCATAACTATTTGTTTGAACTGTCGTTTATTTTAAATTAAACTATTTGTTGCAATATTCATGATAATAATACTGGACTTAAAAACTTAATACATTAGTAATTAATTGGGCTGTACTTCTTAAGACCTTAAGAAAGCCAATATTTTACCTTTAGCCTTCACCCCGCTAATACTATTATATCATAGGGTACCTAAAATAGTGAACGCTAGCATAATAGTATAACTTAATTCCATATACGACTAAATATCTAATCCAGCCCCCATTGGTATATCAAGCTGGTAACCCTAAGTAAAAGCGAATATTTAATGTTACTCTTGGACCTAAAAGAAAAATAAAATTTAAATTAGCTTGTGTAGGTGCAACATGCTCTTTTTTAAAAATTAATTATAAAGCATTGGCGAATGCCTTATAGACCGTAATACGAATCTTCCTTTTTATCCATTTGATGTAGTAGCTTCTACCTCGCCGACTAAACAGAAAGATTGCTAGGACTTGTTCCTCCCCTAAATAGTTTAATATAATTACAACCTATCCCATTTAAACATGGTATAAAATTTTATACCCCTGTACTTTTTCAAGTGGGGTCTGATATATCTTTAAGCATTTAAAACAAGGTGCTAGCGAAGCTTACGGCCTCTTAACACACCATCCATGAGTCGATAGCTGCATTACCTACTAGCACTTTGGCTCGGAATTGCCTAAATTTCCTCTTCCGTGCATCTATTTTGATTTACTTTACCTCGAGTTATTCCCCGAGCCATGTATAGTTACCTTGATACATTACTAAGAATGCTTTAAAGGGGGTCTCCGAAATTTATGATGCTTTAGCAAAAGGTCTCACTTCTGTAAGGCCCGAGTAAAGTATCTACACCTTACTTAAAACTTGTTTATTGTGTGCGCTGGAAAAACATCTAATCTTTATGACTCTTTCTTAATAGGGTAAAATGGTTGCCCTAAATATTTAAACTATTGTTTTTAGTACTGTATTTGTATATTCTTTAGGTGTTCTTATAAATTAAGCATAAAGGGTTTTATTATAGTTACGTAATATTAATTTACAAATTAATCTTTTTTATGTAAACCTAATTATATTACTGGCTGTGCTTCGCCGGGGCATTATTATAATATGTTTCTTTCTTTTTGCGCAGCGCAAGACACGGTTGGTCAATTCATGGCCTAAAATTAATTATAATTTGTCCACCTTATATTATAGCTAGCTCAATATGCCAAGTTATTTAATATAAATCAGTAACTACATTAAAATAGTTACAAAAACTTTTGGTATTGTCTACTAGTAAAATTGTATCTGGTAAGTGGCTAAATTGAAGCATATAAAATTAATTAACTCTAACAAGTATTAAATTTTCTTTATGAATTAAAATTTCCTTAATTTTATCTATTTCTAAAAGTCTAATTTCATAACTAAATAATAATTACCCCGTTAATCCTCCTTTATTCAATTTTATCAGGTTGGCATTAGTTAAAATTCTGTCGTTTTATTTAAGAATTTTCTATTGTACCCTTTAGGATTTGTATATTTTTTAACTATAGTAGCCATCATCTTATATTTTATATATTTCTCACCTTTTAAGGAAATGGTACAGATCAATCTACCCTAGGCATGCGTTACTAGGTTTTTCTCTAAGTTCATACATACCTATCCTAATTAGTTAAAAAACAAGTAATTTTGTGTAAGGAGTCGCAAGCTCTTGTATTAACATAAGCATTTAAAGGTTCTCTAGCTACCACCTAGAGTATTTGGATAATTCATTAATACACTCGTTGGTCATACAAACTAAGTACTTAGTTGTCCATCTAAGCATATTCGGCCGAGTAAAATATTAATACCTTTAGAGGCACGTAACAAATTGTGACTTCTAGTTTCTAAGTTTTAAGTTTTCCTATAAAAACATAAAATTTGAATATCCCATTTAATTACTTTTAAATTAGTATTTGAATAAGGGGGTAAGTATTTTGCTCAAAGTGGTAAGAATTTATCTTCTTTCTGCATAATTTGGTTGCAATTCTAACCAGAAAATAAATTCGAATTTAAATTCTAACCGTAGTTTGGTACTTTTTTTCTGTAAAAATAATCCTAAACGCATGAAATCTATCGTTTCAAATTAACATTAAGATGGTTTTTAATCTCGAGGTGCTGCCTGGCCCGAACGCGCTTAGGAAAATCTTTAACTCAACCCTTTTTTCTGGCTTCTGATCACGCAGCAAAAATATTTTAGGGTTTATTTTTTTAAAGTAAACATCATAAATGATATACCATTTTACCTCCCCCTTTTAATGACCTTACAAATATGTATTAAGAGCAGGGTCTTAAAATAAAATAATCTTTACATTTACATTCATCAACATTTACTTACAAGGACTAGCTTGGCGCACCAAAAGGGAGGCGTTTTTTAATGACGAAGCTTAAATGCCTTATATAATAAGAGCGTATGATGAGAAAAATTAAAAAAAGAGTCATTTTATTTTGACCTACAGCATTAGGACCTCTAATTTCTTTGATTACTAGCCATCAGTTTTCTTTCAGCTACATTACTAATTGTCTAACTACCCAGTAAAGTCTGGCAACATAACACTAAATTTCAATAATTGAAATTTAAATAGATGTTACCGGTAAATTCATTTTGTGGGGGTGTGGAGCAAGTATTTTTTTTATATAAAGTAATATACATCGCTAAATGTAAAAATAAAATTTAATAGGAGACGCACTTTGTGGGAGGGCTCCAATCAAAAAAAATATATGTCTCTTGCATTTTCTATTGGCACTAACATAGTGGCACTAAAACAGTATAAAAAAGTACATGTGTAGCTTATAAATTTGATAACTTGGTTGGACAATTAAACTTTTATAAAGATAATTTTAGAGGGCAGGTTGGCCATACGTTCCTGTATGAAATAGGGTATGTTGCCAAGCCCCGCAAGAATAGCCAATAATCATTTAAAAATTTGATAGACTATTTTATTATTAGTTAGCGAGCCTGTTCGCAATAATTACTGGCGATACGCAAGCGGCTACGCTAAGCAGAACATATTCCTAGCTTCTGCTACACCTAGCACAAAGGGGGCTTAGCCTCATGCTCGAGAAATCCGGACTAAGTATCGTAATATCAGGAAGTCATTAATTTACTCTGCCATGTTGAGCTAATGAGACTAGAAATTCTTTATCTTAACAAGCAATATGTCTAACCTCTATCCATTATCAAGACAGATTATAAAATTCAACGTTTAAAGTAAAAGCTTGTAACTGCGTATTTTTTGTTGCATAGAACAGGACGATATACAAGCTAAAGTCTTATATTATTCACTTTCGTAAAATAAACTTACAAATGCGTGGGTTTCTAAGGTAGGCTTGTAATCCCATTTCTAAAAATACTGGTAACATCTGTTAAGTTTGAGCTTGTACTATATCCTTGCTTAGAACCTCTGGTGTAATAAGATTTCTACTAGCCTACTTTTACCTTCTTACTAATTGTTTTGTTACAAAATGTTACTAAGAGAAATCAAGCGGGCCACTACACTTATCAAATAGATCCCTCACTACAATTAAATTTAATCCCTGAAAAATGCATCAGGATAGTCTCCCTATTCTTCTAGGCATACCCTTGTAGCATTTATTTCCTTATATTCTTAAATAACCGTCTGTGCATGTTTCACTGAGAGATACTGCAAAGAGGGACTAGGTAAACCCTTTCTTTTTACAATTTAGAAAAAAGTTTTATTCTTTTAATAGGTTTATCTGTAATCATATTTTTTTAAATATTGATAGCGTTAAATTAAATCTCTTACATTAAGACTATACACCTCCCTTTGCAGTTTCTTCATAAACTGCCCTATCACTATTGTAAGCATAAACCCTTTTTCTTAATTTCGCCTAAGATTTATTCTGATTCAAGTTTTACGGTGCATAGGATATATTCGAACCTCTCATATCTTTTTACATATGTGCAATAATTCCTTAGATTTTCTTCCTGATTAAACCTAAGGGGAATTTCAAATGGCCTAGTTTCTTAGATTTTATTTCTCAAACTTAGCGGACTTGTTGCCGAAAAATTTTTTTATTCTTGCTTACGCGCCAGCTTATTCAACAGCAAAAATCAGAAAATAAACTAACTAAAGCTATCGTTTTTAATAATATTACAGCAAAATGGTTTACTTTTAACGGACTTCAGATATAAAGCTTTTAGACTCTTTGAAGTCTTTTTAAAAGTCCCATACCTTAGATCCTGCCGGCCAGGGGTTTAAATTTATAACAGGGTTATATAAAATTAATATAAAATTTGTTGTTATTACAGATAAAATATCTTCCCTTTATCTTGTTACCTCTACTACAAACCATATAACATTAATGAGCTTGCCTGTCTAACAAGAAAATATTGAATTGAACTGACGCCTCCTACTTCCAATAAAAATTAAGATAATTTAACAAATTTATCGGCTAACAATAAGAATATAGGTATATAAGTGGCTTATTTAGCTAAATATACGTTACCTACGATTACCGTTAACGCTTAGATATATAAGATACATACCCCCCTTATTTTAAATCGAGGCTTTGCTCATAAATGTTTTCTCTATAAAGGGATTGTAAATAGAGATGTTTTTCAATAAACTAAGTTTCCAATTTGTCTGGAACAATAAATTCGTGTTTAAGTTTTAAAGGTAATTAAATTATTATTATTTACTGTTTTTTTTTTTACAATATTTTTCTGGCCATATGCCCGTTACAAAGGCATAGAAAAAATAAAGCTCAAAAAAATTCGCATCATTATTTGGATCTGTCCCGGAGGTCGATAGTATTTAGTTTTGTTTGGTCAAACGGTGGCCAGGCCAGGATAGTGTATAGCATCAATTTTCCGGTGCCGCAAAGCTATCACTCCTTTATGAGGATCACTAAAAGGCATCTTATTTTATATATTAATTAAGCTAAAAATGATTAATAGGGGTGAATTAAGTAACAAGGAAGGATTATAATATCACCTAATGTTAATTAGGACTTATTTCTTTAAACTTTAAGTTACAAACGTATTAGTCTCGGGGAACCTACTTAAAAAAAAACTTATGAGATGTGTCCCTATTTATTGAAGGTTTCCTGCTAATTGATGCCTTATTATATACTCCAAATGTAAAATAGGGTTTTTAGCATATAGGTGTGTTAAAATTTCATAATCACTTACATGAAAAAAGGCTACTTGGGACCTAAAAAGTGTGAGGCGGAAGAAATGTAAGATTAAAACCTATAACATAAAATTCAAAAATTTGTGGTTCTTAAGCGTAGATAAGATAATAATTTAGTAACCGTAACATTTTTAGGAATTCAGACATTATCCCCCTGCAAAACATGAAGTACGGCTCACCCATTGTTTAAAAGGTAGTGGAATGGCAAAGTATATTTAATGTACCGTTTAAATTATATAGTATCAAAAATTAATCTTTTTGAGTTTGCGTGCTATCCATGCCTGATGGGTCAAACAGTATAGGCACCCCCTCTAAAGGGTAGCTAAACGAAGGATATTCTGCAGGCTTCTATAATTCTCTAAAAATTTCTGTATACCTCCCCAGGGTATTGTTCAAATGTAAAGAGGGATAAACCACACCTAAAATTTATCTTGGTTTTTTAATACTTTTTTTTTGCTTATTTCTAGTGTATGAATTTAAATTTATATTTCACAGTGTTATTATATACTAATTGTTTCTCTAGATTTACAATACTACTTATTTATTCATGCATGTTGTATGTTACACCTACACACAGCCCAGGATACGTTATTTATTTATAAACTTGATAGTCTAACTCTTAGTTTTACATAAACAAGTATTAAGATTTAACCTTAGCACAAAAGACATACTCAACCAGTCTCTATTGAATATGAAAACTCTTAAGGGTGTTTGTATGACCTTTAAAGGGAAAACAATAGTAAGGTATCATCTTTGAGAATAAATATTTAGCAACACTTATGCTTTTCAAATCCCAGGATATTAAGGACCCTTTTCGGTAACGCGTTTACAGGGTCCGGGACCCTGTTTCAACTATCTTTCATTCTCTCCGTCAAAATACCTTAAAATAAGTTATCCTGCGCAGCCTGGGAGATACCACCCGATCTAAGACCTAATTTGTCTTAATAAAGTATCAACCTTTTGAGCCTCACAGATGGCGGCCCTGTTACACCGTCGAACGCTTCTATATAGATTTAACCAATAAAACTTTTAAGATATTAGAGGGTAACTTATAGGGGTGTACTTTATAAAAAAAATATATTTTTTGCATGGTCACAAGCACCGCAAAAGTGCCCCCCCTTATTTTTCCTATCCCACGCATTTACCCTATCCATATTCTCAGGATAAGGATGACTTACTTATTTTTTAAAGTGCTTAAGAGCTTGGTTTTTTTAGTTATCTTTTTTGAGTTAAGATTAAAATAAAATTTTATTCTTCTTATATAAATCTTTTCAAGAGATTATTTAGGAGTATCAGAGGCAAAAAATTTTTCTTTGACCTTTTTTATTAATTTTGCTGTCGGTTTAAGATTTTTTTTTCCTGATTCTTGGTAAGCTTGTATTTCAAACTCTACCTTTATCTAATTGATCTTTTAAAGATAAAATACTCTGTCTTTTTGCTATAAAATTATATGTGGGTTTTTCATTTTCTACTAGGCTAATAGATTTGGGGCCGTAGGCCAAGTAACATCAAGTACTTTAAATCATTACGGATTGAATTTATCAAAGGTGTAACTTTAGGTAATTTGTTTCATCTCTGAACTTTTTTTTTTTATCCTCTTTTAGAGTCTTGTGTCAAGGATTAGGTTATTTAGTATTTTAGGGTTTTTAGGGGTTTGTTATTTGAAAAAACCCTCTTTATTAATTAATTCAAATATTTTTTAAACCTTTATTACATCATACTCATATCTCCAACTTAAATGAATCTAAAATATATTCCATTAGGTAAGAAAAAAATAGATTACCATTATAGGTAAATATATAAATAACATAGCCAATATAAATTATTTAAGGAATAATATAATTTTAAAGTGATTTTTCTTGAACTTACCTTTATTTTTCATTAAAAATAATACATGAGTTATTAAAATTTATCAAGTATTAATAGCGATAGTCAAACCAAGTTTATTAGATATATTTAAATAAAAAAGCTATCACATGATATACATTACTTTATAAGTATAAAAAAATACTACCATAATATAACATACATGCTTAAGGATTTATATTGTAATTTTACTTACTATTCCCTTGCGTGAGCATGCGAGGGGTCTTCACTAAAGGTGCGTTCGCGAGGATATGGAAAAACTCGCGCCCAGCACATATAATTATAAAAATCTTAACAAATTTCTTTGGTCTTACGGGAGTCGGGATAAGTGAAGCCCCGTAAAATTCATTTTTTTGTACATATTTTTCCTCGATGCGTTCTAGAGGTCCAGCAAGGGCTTGCGCCGATACAAGAAAAAATTATCAAGCTGCTTAATAATTATACGTTCGGATATGTCTAAAACCTATATTATGTAAGTGGCCAAGTTTAGCAAGCGAAGCAAGATAAATCATGAGCTTTAGGCATAATGTTTAAAAAAAAATAGCACAAGCTTCGTAAAATATTAAATACTACTGCATAATCATTAAATATAATGGGTCAAATGCCCCTTTATTGTGACTAACTCTTCATTTAAGGCTCGCAGGTCGAAACACCAGCAAAATTTTGAAAGAAAGAAACGCTAGTTCATAAAGGATTTTCCGTATTGATTCATTTTAACAAAAATCGGAATAAATTTTTATATTCATGTATCAAAATTTAATTTTTTATAACCGGATAGATAAAAATTTTTTTGATTAAAACTAACTTCTATAAACTTATAAAACAAGAGTATATCCATTTACCAGTAAAATACCATCAAAAAATGTCATGGCTTACCTGAATTGAAATTTAATAGTTATATATTGAGATTTTTACTGTTTTTGTTTGTTAATATGGGCTTAGCAAGGGGTATTAATCAGTTAAAACGAATAAATTTAAGATGTTAAAAATTTTTTTGCTTAACCTTGTAGATTACATTCAATTCTAATTTTACCAAAAAAAATTAAAAACTATAGACCTTTGCACAATTAATCCATGAAAAATAAGAATCATTTAACTTAATATTATAATTCAGGTTTTCATGAAACTGCTATGTTATATAATCACAAGCTTTTTTCTAACGTATTCACAACTTAATTCCTAATCATACCCATTTAAATTTATTAATCTTAAATAAATATATTAATTTTCATAGATACCATATATGTAAGGAAAAGAAAATTTAATTTTAATGATTGATTATTTACCCATTATGTAAAGTCGTTTTGAACATACGTGTTAAAATTTTCTTATTTCCTATAATCATTACTTATTCGAAATACGCTTTTTAATACTAACTTTTATTAGAAGAAAATTTTCCCTCAAATCAAATTTCCTTTTCATCTACATATTTCCCCGCTAACCAGGATAGAAAATTAGTATAGCTTGGTTACTTAAATTAATTTAGTATTAAGTACTTTGTGGCGTGGTTCAGCGCGAGCTTTTATTTTTTCTTGTGTATGTCCAGCCTCGCTGGTTTAGGTATGTATTTTATATTATATAATAATAAAAAATACCAACGAATAAATATTTAAGAAAAGGCGAATTATAATATTGACGTATCGTCTCTAGAAATCCTTATATAGGTCGTTCTGCTGATTGTTATTTAATACTTAGTTTGTTAGTATTTGACTACAGTAATAATTATTATTTTCACTTTTTTAATAAGAAGATTAAAACTTCACTTAGACTGAGTAAAAATACGTAGATAATTAATATTTAAATTAGTAATAATTAATGATAAATAAGTTCCAGCATAAGCAATCTGCAGAATAATGAAAATTACTCAAGGTCCCATTTTGAGCAACTTCGATAGTAAGGTCTGTTTAAGTTGCTCAAATATGTTACATACAACACTGCTCACGCATCGAATCCGGACTAATAACTTTATCTAATGATTTTCACTTAATTAAACACGTTTCGATTTGTCACCTTTATCCCTACGGATCCTCTCGATAAGTAAAATTTGTGAATTTTAGTTAACTTGGTTCCACGGCTATTCCTTAAAATGGGTAGTGGTTTACATTTTATCCCACTAGCCCTCTACTTTTTCGCACTTAAGAAAACATATTAAGGCTTCAACCGTTAGCGCAAAATTAAGGATAATTAATTTACCGAAAAACGTATGGAATTTTTTCACGGTGAGCAATGGACCACGAGCACTTACTAACAAATTTCTTGAAATTTTTTCTAAAGACTCGAACTTTCTCCTAAACAAGGAAGTTCAGTACAATGTTGCCGACTATTTAGCTAAGCCTTTTTCTTGTATACTTCTTTATAAATATTAGAAGTTTCATAAGGGTTACGAAACTTGATTGATATTCAAATTACTTGTTTAATATAATCTTATTTATATAAACTCTTAAATTTTTGTCCTATTGAGAAAGAATTTGTTTTCCGTATCTACGAATCAAAAAACAACCCTCCCGCTTCTATAAAACAAGGATTGAATAAAGATTGAAGAGTTAATGAGGTGCCCTTAAAATTAGCATTTAATAATAGCATATTGCTCTGTAAATTTTAGTTCTATGATGGGATAAGAATTTTTCTCTTGAAGTTGTAGTTAAACATGTTTTTAAAAAGAAAAGCTTTGACCAGATTTTTTTGAAGTAAAGGAGGATAACATAATCCAATATATTTTTATTATTATCAATAATTTCTTCCCTTTTGTTACAACTCAAAAATAACATCCAGCTCCTCTTCTCCAAGTAATCTTAACAGGTTCCACCTACTACTTAAGCAATCTTAACAGCAATTTTATAATAGATTTAAGGTTAGATATTTAATACTAGGTCTGTATTGTAAGGATGTTTACGTAAATGGTTTACCGTGAATACTACCGTCACCGTCCATTAGCCCTACTCTAAAAACATTTTATTATATTGTTTAATAGTATTCGTTATCACATAAATCATTAATAAGCTGCAATTATTAACAACTAAGACTTAGATTTGCTAATCTGTCTTGATCCTTCACAATATTGGTATACTTAATCCTAAAATTCAAAACCTGTTCGTGAAATATCTTATCTAGTGAGGCATTAGCTAATAAGACTCCACTTACGAATAAATTAAATTAATTAATCTTTCATTAACTAAATAAATAAATTTTTTATAATTTCCTTTATTTTCAAATGCTGACTTTCTTTATAGTAACGTTGGATTAAGTTTAAGTATTTTAGCCGGCTGCCTCGGTTACTCATCTACTTACCATTATAAAGTTTAATCCCGCGCATCGTAGAAAACGATATCGCCTTTTTTATAAAGGTATTTTTGTTTATGTTATTCCTAGCAATTTTTTTTCACGAATTATTAGAACGTTCAGGCTTTTTATTAGGCAGATCTTGATATTAATTCGGGGGATATAGTTTCAAAATTACCATTACCTCTAAGTAATTTTCATTTTTCTTTAGTCACATCGTACTATGTGCGCGTTAGATTTAATTAATTTGGATAAAGTAGTTAAAAGATGAAATATTACTAAAACTCTCTTTAGAATTATATACATATACTGGACTTGCGAACGGTTAGCTTTCTATTCATCTTCCCTTATTCTCTAAAGGAAAATGGTCTTATGCGAAGATAAAAAAGGATTTATTTCTTCTCCCGTTAAACGCTACTATTAGAACCTTAGTTTGTAAAGAGGTACCTTTATTTTCTACTTAAAAGAGAATAACATTTTTTTTAGTTTCTTCTGTATGTACAGTACCCCTCGAGGAATAACCCTTGTTTCAGCTACATTATAGAAGGAACTAACCATTTGTCTTATATAGAAAGTTTCTCTAATTTAGTTAAGTTTATTAATACTACATATTGTAATATTCAATAAGTGAGGAATTTATCTTGATCGTATTTAGTAAAGCTTTTATTATAGCATATTAAAGTTTTTTGACTCTATTAAAAAGGGAAGTTATTAAGATGTTTTTCCATTCTATTAGCTATGGTATAGCGCTCCCTATGGTAACGTCTTAATTTATATTATTTATTAACAAATAACACCTGATTTATCTTTTTCTTGTTTTATATTAAAAGCGCTATCTTTTTCCAAAATTACTATAAATTTTATCGGGTTTAAACGAATTTAGGCGCATAGCTCTCTTTTTTGTCGTCAGGAGTTAGACTTGGTACTATTTATCTGTAACTTTTATAAATAATTTATATTTCAATTCATGGACCCTATCATCTTCATACTAGTAAAATATATACTTTTTTAAGGATTACGGTTGTCTCCAATGGATCTACTTAATGAAATTCATCTGTTTGGTTTCCTCCTGATTGTTCAAAATTACATATGTCCACTTTTTATCGTTACAAGATAATTAGTATAATGCAAATTGTTAGAATTTTCAGCATATAGTAATCTTAGAAGGCGAGTGCGAAGTGGATTATTAACCCCCGATTGTAAAACATTAAAGACGAAACCCTAATGAAAATAACACGAAGTGTAGTTTTAAATAGCACCCACCGCTAGCACGTAGGCTTACCAAGAAAAATTTTTCCTGTAGGGGAACTGGCAATAATTAATGTGCAGTGTAAGAATAAGCTTTCTAGCCCAAAGCGACCACTATCATAAGATAATAAATGAGATAGCTTCACTACATCAGGTAAGCTTTGATCAGAAACACAAGACTCCAAAAACCTACTTTTACATATATAATGTTTAAAAACAATTGCTTCATGGTATAAGCCTTCTTATTCCTGTGGTTCAAACCCTAATCCCCTCTTATGCTTCTGGTACCCTAAGAGGAGAAACATGTACCTGCTAGTTTTAGGCAGCGAATCCTTGACCTAGACCTAAATTTGTTATGCATACCCTCAGGATAAAAGTTAGGAGGTGAAAAGCCCAGGATCGTAAATCACCCATAAGGGCGTTATACAGGAGCTTTATTAGAGTGTTTGCTTTGCATATTTTTTTTCTGGTTTTTATGTTATTTTTTAGTCTATTTGGCGTTGCAGTGCCTTTGTATATTTTTTTTAGCCATGCTACGTAGCTTGCACGATAAACAAAAATAAAGGTAATACCCCCCCTACAAACTAGATCTGACTTATGTTCCCCGATCTTTCATAGATAAGGCTTTGCACCCTCGACTGTATGAAAATGAAAAACTAAGAAACGAGCATGCAACTTTTATTGCTAGTGCACAGAAAGAAATGGAGTGCGGAGTTACACGTTGGTAAGCCTTCTTATTTTTTGTTCCGCCCGTATGGATGGTTGTTTCCTATGCCGCTAAAATAAAGGCAGGAAATAAAATCAAGGACATGCAGCTGTGAGCATCATGAAAGGATTTCATATTTTTTTTTTCTATAACTTTATTAATTCTGCGTTACTTTGTTCTGAAGGAATCCTTTCAGTTGCAATCTTATATTTTTTTTATACCTTACTTGTAAATGCTTTAGCTTCTCTAATCATTCTTATACTTTTTTCTTAAACCTTTAATAAAATTTAATATTTTATACCAACAAATGAATACTTATACAAGTAACTTATTAAACAATCTGGTTGTGATAAAATCGGAAGCTTTTTATAAGGACCATGTACCTGAAGTGTTTTGAGTAATATCACCGTTTTTAAAGTGATAATGTATGAAGTTCTATAGGTAAATCTTGTCCCTTTTTTTATGAAATACTCTAATCTGGAGTCTTCCCCACTTCATCTCTTGGGCTTTTACAAACAGTAATATAGAAACAACAAGGACGCTTTGACTAACCCAGTATCAAAAATTATTCAAGATAATCTTTTTTAAAAGGTACGGTAAAATTCTAATATTAAAATTATTTACCTGTAATTAAGCCGATCAGTTGATTAAACTGAGATTCAGTACAAAATTTACCATTAGTAGAAGATAAATATAAAAACAAACCTTGTTTATCTTACAAATTTATTTCTCCTTTTTATCTTTCATTTGAATCTATACGCCCATACCTATTTGTTTTCTAAAATAATTTGTGCTAATTTGTATTTAGATTTGTTGACAAACAATCTGAAATCTTTTTACACCAAGCTCAAAACCTTTACCTTCTATTAACCTTTGCTAGGAAATCAACCCAAATTTCCTTATCGGAAGAATTGGTTCTATTTTAGATAAATGAATCGAAAATTCAAGGTAAAATTATATATTTACATTAGTATTTTTAGTTATTGCCCTAAGCTATTTTCCAGGAATAGCAAAGTTATCCTGCTGGAATTTTCCTGAAAATAACGGATTTGTTTCCTAAGCCGTAACAACGGAGTGGATATTTATACAGCGAGGTGTCCAGCATTAGCAAGGATTTTTTTACCTTGAACGACGCTGTGAGTTTATCCACTCTCCAGTCCATACAGTAACATGTGGTGGACTTTCAAACGATATACTAATATTCACTATAGTACATCATACGTAAAAACCATACCTTGTACCCCCAAATTATATGGTTTAACTAGTAGCTGCTGATTTGTTGTACTTAATATACCGAAACCTGGGATTATAATTAAAATATAAACCTCGGGATGACCGATGAATTACCAATACTTCGTAATTTAACCTTGTATGTTTATGCATTTGTGTGTTGAAACGCGCTACAGTGCAAAGCTCAATGCATTAAATAATAGAAGTATTCCGACTGTTACTTAGCAGCATTTCAGCCACCCTACCGGGACAGGCAAGTTGTAGCGATCCACATTAAATTACCGACGGTTCTTTTCGACGATAAATTATTGGACCGTTTACACCAGTGTTGGCTAACATTGTACTAACTTTTCTTTTAAAGGCTTACCCAAGTTATAGTTAATTAAATATTACAAACTAGGGTATATTAGAGCTTTAGCTATATTTTTGCTTTAAGGCCGCTCCGACCCACACAAAAAATAGGCGGCAGCCTCGAATATTTTTTTTATTTAAGGTCTTATATAATTTTACTCTGCCCTACGATTAAATTTACATAGCCTATGCACAAACTTCGTGACTTTTTTGGTCCCTATTTTAATGGTAATCTAACATTTTTTATATATAACCTATTCCCTAATTCTTTCAATCTAATTTTTTTTTTAAGATTTATTAGCTGCAGTGAAGATGTGAAACC
>JACYFI010000240.1:0-11384 GCA_020975735.1 Ophiocordyceps xuefengensis
TATCAATAAATCCCCTACCCAGGGTCCTTCGCCGGAAGGGCTATTATTAATCCATAAACTGGGCCATTAGTCAGACTTGAAGCTGACATATTCCAGTCGGGAAATTGTAAGGTCCCATCCTTAACTTATTGCCGT
Organism: Ophiocordyceps xuefengensis; assembly: GCA_020975735.1. Taxonomy (NCBI): domain Eukaryota; kingdom Fungi; phylum Ascomycota; class Sordariomycetes; order Hypocreales; family Ophiocordycipitaceae; genus Ophiocordyceps; species Ophiocordyceps xuefengensis. The sequence continues at coordinate 136 of JACYFI010000240.1, forward strand.
TTTAAAATATTTTTTTGGTGAATTTTTGACTTCCGATATCTTTTTATTGCTAGTAAGGCGAAGTCCTTCTTCTTTAACTACGGCAGCAAAGCCCTAAAGGATCAGCGAGCGTCAATATTTGAAAAATTCAAATAATAATTGTATACCATAGAATCAACATAATGTTTTATAGTATAGGGTGAGAGAGTGTCTGTCTACAAACAAGCTAGTTTTATTTATCTCAGATTAAAATAGATTTAGATCTTTTTTGTGCCTTTAATCACCTAACCGAGGTTATAGATTAAAGCGGATTTTGTTCAGAAGGTAAGAAGCCCACCCTAGAACAGGCCCTCCACCTATGAGCACTATAAAAGATATCTTTTAAGGATGCCTAAATTTATAGCCTTGCGTAGCCACCACTAAAGACAAGTATCTTTTTACTAGCTCCCTTTAGGCTTTAGGCTTTGCGCAGCTAGGGGGATAAAGGAGGTTGCTGATACGCATTCTGGCATGGTTTACCTACCCGCAACCCAAACAACATCTAAATTAAATTGAGCCTCTTAATACATATAATTACTTAAAAATATTTATACTTAAATTTATTGTTATAATATGAGTAGGTTTTTTCGAATTTGTTTTTTGCTAAGGGAATAACAATTGAGGCCCTATGGTATTAGCAAGGCCTCCGTAGAAAAGTATTTAATATGAAATAATTATGATATCAATATAATGGAGCGTCAAATGAAAAGTTCTTCAATCATTTATCCCATCATGTCTGGTTTCAGGAATTATCATGGTATTATAAGCTGTTTTATCCCCATTTACCATGTCTATCTTTACACTTCGACTTTTTATTCCGGCCATGAGTACAACATCAGATCAGAACCACCTTTTCCTCCTTTTGTTACTCCTTTATTCTGCCGGTGGGCACATTAAATAAAATTGTTTGAGGCACCAAGGCTCAGTTCCATTAGAATCTCACTTCTGAGGGATCAGTATTGACTACTATTGAATTGTTGATTCAGGGTTGCACTTCGCATTGGTGTGGGTAAGTAGGATTTACAGGACAAGTTAGATGAATTCTGATAAAGGTTGTTTTGAAGGAGAGGTGATGCACTTCTAGATCCTATTTGATTTTTGCATCCCCCCTCTAAAAGTCTGACCTCCCCGTCCTTTTCAAAATATTACTTGGAGTATGAAAACCAGATAAATGGTATCCGTCCGCCGCTGGTAGTTCTACCTCACTAGGGTGACTACTCGACGGACCAGTCACACTCCCGACTATATATTTTTCAATCTGCTGAATCTTCTCGGGAACCTTAATCGACGAAAACTACAGCGATCCACTTATCCCGACGAATAGAGCAGAATCTGATACTACTTGGTATTCTCCATTAGGTTGTATCAAGGTCGGGATTCAATTAGCATTTCTTCATTCTGGGCTAGTATAGAATATGGATCCATTGGGGTGTTTCTCCTCAGGCATAGAATTAAGAATGCGGGTCGCATTAATTTCTCCTTGTGCGCGGAGTCTCATGATTAAGTAACAGAATGAGAAGTCACTGTATCCATTCTGCAGTTCTTAAAAATAAATTGGATTGGCAGTGATAACCTTACTCTCATATATATCTATATTAGTATCAACCTTTACATCTTCATTTTTAAGTATTTTTTTTTCCTGTTTTAATGGTATAATCGTTATTCATGTTTAGACCCTCTTCAGTATACATCGAGCATAATAAAAACAGGTCATACCAAAGATTCAACACTGTCTCAGATAAAGAAACTCGATTCATAACGCTAAAATGATTGGGTGATCTAGTTATAAATGAAAGGACTAATAATCCTCAATAGGCCTACAGCTATTGGAAGTTTAAACTCTATGATACTGGGAAAACCCATGGACTTGTTCAAGAAGAAAAAAAGTAACCCAAATCACTCCTACACTTATAGTATATGGAAATGAACACTCATATTTTTATTTTTGCTTGAAACAAAAAGTGTTACTGTTATGTTTTTATAACATTTTCCAATAATTCTCGTTATTGGTCAGTACTATTTCTTTTGTGCAATAATTATATGGCTACTTTTATACAACATCAAAGTTTTAAATAAAATTTATATTAAGACCACTTAATTAAGCATAAGTTCGGCAACAAAACAGAACCCTTTTTACTATATATAGATCTTGAACCTATCTTATTCTTAAATCATCAGTTAACTACTAATAAGATTAGGCTCATCTAATACTTTTAAATTAATTAAAGAGTTGCTGTGGTACTCAAACCGACAATTAATATTAATTTGGTTAATATTAGAGTAAAATTTAAACATAAATGTATTCCCATGTATCTGACTAAGTTAAATCCCTTAAAAAATATTATTTATCCTAAATTTATTTTCATATTAACTTTTAAAAAAAGCACTTCAAATTTTTTACTTTTTTGTTTTTATTGTTTTATAGCAAAAGAAGACGAATAAGCTAATTTAATCTCTCTTAGCCTTTCTTATTGATACCCTGACTTAAGAAATTTATCTTTTTAATACCTTCGGTTGTTACAATGATTTTTTTAAACAGCTTATAATCTCTTGTACTTTATATCAAAATCTTAAAGTAATCTCTAAAACTTTTATACCCTGTAAAGGATTTTCTTTAAAAAGAAAAGGAATATTTACTTTAATATTCATTAAATTTGAATATACACGATTAGAGTTACTTCATCTGGTCTATGTAAGCTTTTCAAATCTTTGTACCCTAACCCTATATAAACCCCATAATTTTTAGTGATTAATACAAACTTTAAATCTCCTGCAATGTTGAAAGTAATAACGAAAAACTAAATTTAACAATATTATAACACAGATTGTATAGTTGTTTTTAATTAAATGATCCTTACATAACAAATGAACCTACTCCCCACTACAAATTCGGCAAATGCAGTTAGGATCTTTTAATACATGTGTACACTCACCCTTACAGAGCTTGGACACCATTTTAAACGTTAGCGAAATGGAATTTTTGTATTTATCGCAGCAATTTGTCATAGATCCCCTTTTATTATTTTATATCTTCACACATACCCTTTCAATATCAGGAAGGTTGCTTTACCATGTTAAAAGTAAATATTATAGCTTGTTTAATAGAGGTAAATTTGGATCTTTCGTTGAGTCAATAAGGGTATTTCATCTAAAATGAGGTATAAATTTTTTTAGGCCACAATCCTTGGGGGTGGACACTATAGCTTGCCTTATTCTTGATCACATACGCATTAATCGTAACTATCCCAAAAAAAAGTTATAATTTTTCTTAGCTTATAAGTATCTCTATTAGTAAACTCTACTTTACAATTCGAGTGTTAACCATTATAGCGTTTGAACGTGTAGAACTCTCTTTGAGATTTTAAGACGATAAACACTCCCTTCACCATCTGTAAACTGTTACTCAAAAGGGGGTGAAAATTGAATCTTTTGATTTCGTACTAATAAAGTCCTATTTAAGAGTTTTTAGCCCCAGCTAAAATATTGGAAAATGCTTTATGGGGTGATTTTCAGGTGTACAAAGGCCCAGGTTTAAAGAATATATCAAATTATTTAGAAATGTTTATAACTACCTTAATAGATATATACAATATATTCCTTAAACATTTAAAACAAAAAAGTAACTCATTTGAAAGTGCAGTCAATATCCTAAGCAAATACTATGTCAAAAATTACCATCTAAAGCTCCTTTTCTATCTCCCCTTTTATTTAAGAGTGGTTGGGCGACACGTAATTTAGTTGCTACACTAGATAATAAATATTACTTGTATATTAATAAAGTAATATCGAAAGGATTAATAGGGTCTATACGCATTGGAGGATCATTTTGAGCTCCTAATTCTACTGTTGGTCTAAAGCAACTCACACTTTATTATAAGTTTATTTTAGAAAATCTTTTAATAATACTATATTATTTTCTATTACATTTTCTACCTTTATATTATTTTTTTAATTCTCTAACCCCCTTCCTGCTAGTTTAAATGGGTTGTTCTTTCATAAGTATAAGAGCCCGACTTGGTAAATCTTCGTAGTTTTTTCAATTCTATAACCCAGGTAATTAAATTTTTTCAAAGAATATAAGGTATAGATGTAGATACGAACATCTTTAAAGTTTTAACTTATAAAACCTCCCCCAACTAATTTTAGATTAAATCTATCTACCAAACTATGTAGATTTTAAACTTTCCCTAAAAGTTCTGTATCGTTTCTTGTGATGTTAAAATTAAAACTTAATCATACTGTTTTCTCGCTTAATTTTGTCCGGGTGAATTTTTTATGAATGCTATAAAAAAAAACAACCACTCCAGCGTCTGTAACAGACAGGCTTAATCAGTTTTTAAATCAAGTAGAATTTACTTTTTTTGCGCGGAGGCACTAACGAGGTTTTAAACGGGCTGGGCTTAGGGAAAACAAGCCTTAACGCATCAGATTATTTATCCACTATTTAATGTAGCTTTAATAGATATTAACTTTATTTACCCTTACTAATTGTACGATGTTTACCTTTTCATCATCAAATTTAAAACCGTTCTGTTAAGAAAGTAGATAGCTCCGCATATCTTACCGAGTTAATAAGGGATAGTTGGCAAAATGATTATTACAAAATTTAATCTCTAAAGCAGAACCTAAACATGAACAAAGATTCCGCCCCTAATTTTTGTTATTCTCCATAACACTAAAAAACAATTGGAAATTTTCTTTCTAATAAGGCTATATTCCCTTTGTATACTGAAGACCCTATCTGAAAAAGTTTTTTACCTATAACCTACCCTAGATTTAGAATCTGAGTATAACACTTATCAAAAAGCATCCCTTCTCCAATCAGTAAAACCCAGTAATTATATAATAGGGATTTATCTGGAAGTTTGGTTCTTAATAATGTAGTTTTAACAGAATATGAAATTTTTTGATATTTCTTTAAACCATAGAGATTTTTTGTTCTACATTTTTTGTGCGAAGCTTCGGTAAAAATAGTTATTTGAATATCTCTTATAGAAATTTTTAAAAACCCAATTTCCCTGGCACACTTGAGCACACCTTACAATATTTTAGATAAATATTGAGGAAGCCTCTGCACACGTTTGGGTCTTTACCCTAAGATAATAATGACTATCTGATTTAGGACCAGGCGATAGCCCAGTTCCGGGATAGCCCAGGAATCTTCTTATGATAATATATACTCCTCAATTCATTAAACTGGAACCACTACCATCTTTCGATAAATACTTAGTTTAGCAGTCTTTAGGGTTCCCCGGCAAAAGTTTGGTATCTTGCCCACAGTCTTTTCTTAGGAAATAAGCTCAAAACAAAATTAGCAAGGGAAAAATAAAAACTTGAGGATACTATTAAAAATATATCTCTTCACACCTATAATATTATTCCTGTTGTACTATCGAGAGTATTGTTATCTAAATCAGATTTTCATTAAAGAGTAAACCAGCAATACTAGAATACTATAGTTATTTAGTACTAGTCCGGTACCCCAATCTAATCAAAAAAATGATCTTGCTGCTGCAAAGCACTGCAGCAAGCTTCTGACTTTAATTGTGGAAAAAATCCAAAATTATATTTATTGTTTTTAATACTAGAATAATAAATTCTTTTTTAAGGTGGGTCTCAATTATTATACTCTGTACGACCCTTATTGAATAGATTATTGGATTGACACGTACTCAAAAATCTCTTCATCAGTTAAAACGTGACTAAATATTTTAATCCTTTATTTATAAACATAAATGATTACAGATGTTTACTAGTCATTAGAGGAAATTTAGTTAAATATTTTAGGTATTAATGTAAGTGCTTTCTGTTAGAGGGGCAAAGAATATAACAACCATTTTGGCTGGCCTTTACAAAATAAGGGATAAAATTGGTTTCCCTCCTTTAACTCACAAATTACTTGAAAAAATTCTTGGCAAATTGTTCATGAAGATTAGACTCTTTTAAATTCATTCTATTTAATTTGTGGCGTTGGGCTGGGTTAAGGTTGAAAAACTATACATGCACCCCCTAGCTAAAGCAAGCTAGAATAGTTATAATTAGTAAATTACACATTTATTCATTCGCCTCCAGAATCTGATCTCTTGCGCAAAGAATTTTGGATACAAAAATGTCCGTCCAAGGAACAAGAAATCCCCGCTAGTCGTGTATTAGAGTATCTTAAAATATTGAATCTGAGGGAGTCGGTAACTCTTTAATACAAGGTATTTAGCCGCGCCTTTCCTTAAAGATTATCTAAGCATTATGCAAGCTATAATGCTGTCGGGAGGGTGACAAAAATTCTACCTTTGTAAGAAAAATAATATTTATTCTCCCATTCACTGCTTTAATTGACTATACATACAGACCCCATCTTTTTTTCTTTCATTATATAGTACCCTGATTTAAGAACTTGTTGGAACATTTTCATCCCTGGTATTATCATTTAGAGCATAGGCTTCCTATCACAAAAAACTATTTTAGTGATCACTTTATATAATTGATCCTACACCTTCAATTAAGTTCGCAGATAAATACCTAAACTGGTTATTTAGCCAGTCCAAAGTTTTCTAAATATTTCTTAAGGTGTAAATAATTAAAGATCTCTCATTTAAGAAGCACTTTAGTTTTAAAATTAAATGAAATATCCTTCGCATATTATTTTGTCGTATGGCTAACTAATCATTGTAAGAACTAAAATTAATTCTTATGTGTTGGGCCTAATCTTAAATAATGAGTTGGAAGAACGTATTAATCTTTAACCCGCATAGTCTCTAGAAGGACCGCTGAAGAATATTTTTACCTCGTCTCCTCAGTTTCCGGCTGATCCCCCCTTTAAAGGGTTTTCCAGCCAATGTTGGTTTTGAAATTTAAACAAAGCACGAATGACATTATACCTTCGAGACTTATATCTCTAAATCAATATGTCAGTAGAAATGCAATACTGCGTAATAAAGCTTATACTAGAACCATACATAACAATTTATAAAAATGATGCGATAGATATGCGCATTTATTGGTATAGCCACATTTAAGAGGATATAGCCCTTAGTATTAAGAATGGGGAAGGGAAGGTGAAAACGAAATGAAAGGGATGATTCCTGAAAATTTACTTTCGGACCAAATATGTCACTATAATAAAATTAATAACAAATACACAAGTGTTTTGAGTCAGAATTCTTCTTTTTTGTTTTTTAAAAAGCCTCTTAAGATGAATCGACCATAAATAAATGTTAAAATCAACGTTAACGCGCCTTTACCTTACAGCCTAATAGAAGCTTGTATTTGCTCAAATTAATATATCTTAACTTTACCTTTTAGCTGCACAAGGAAATAAAATACAGGAAAGCAGTTGGGTTGGCTGTTCTGCTCTTTATTTTTCTTGCCTTGTCAAGGCCCTTAGCTTATAAAAATTATTTTTTCATCTTTATATGCAAGACCTTACGCTATATGTAAGCACGACACCTGGAAAAGATATCTGGCACGCATGTCTAGATTCCAACAAGTGTATAACGTAAGCAAGGCTTAATGCTTAAAGCTAACCTATTCTAGTTCAAAGTATAATATAAGGGGGACTTCACCAGGAATAGCTAAGACAAGGATAGATGAATCCAGCTTATGCTGCTTCGCATAACGAAACCAAATAGATTAAGCTGCGCGTATTTTACATATCATGCGAAACTCCCTTTAAATCTTCGTAAGTTAAAGAATATAAGGATGTTACCAGAAAATACAAAAGTAAAAGTGTATAAGTCAAGTAGGAGGCAGACTTATTTTTATTTTTTATGAAGCAGGTTTGCTTAGGCTGCTAGCAAGAAATGAATAAATGCAAGCCAATAAAAATACAGTTGTTACTTTGTGTTAAACCCTGAGGTGTTTAAGCAATAAATTGGTGCTTTTTGGGCGTTGGTTGGGTGAACAGTACATACATGATGCAACTTCCTCTAGCTGCCTGCTAATATTTTTTTATCTTTCTTTTTCAGTGGCTTCATTATCTCCTTAGCTTTGTGCTTTCAAAAAAACTTTATAAAGAAAATATTATACTAAATAAAAGCTAAGCAAATAAAAAAGCTACTCTGATCGCAATTGTAAATTTAAATATCAATTCTAGACTTGCAGCGAAAAAAGGTTACTTCGACCATCGCAAAAATTCAAGAAAGATACCATTTTTAGCGAATGGTTTTTAACCCTTACCTATTAGCAACGTTTCCTTGTAAAATATAGTCTTGGCTACCAAGGCAAAACGCAAAGCCAGTCACACTTCTATTACTATAACTTTATTTGAGCCTGCTTCTATTGAACCAAAAAGGTAAGGATTGGCCGGTCCACGCTAATAAAAATTATATCTGAGCTTGCTAATCCCCCTATAAGGGCTCATCTTGTTAATTTCTAGTATAACAAATCCAAAACCTATTTTCAAAAGTTCACATTCGTATTATTCTGTGTGTTGTTCTTTTCCCTTAAATTCCCCCCCCCTCAAAAGCCGAGCTTATGGATAAGGATCTTGAATAAAAAAAGGCGAATGCCATCTAGTCCCTATTTAGCGTGTCCTCAAAGGGCTTAAAAAAATAAGTAGCCGAGCCCACTCCTAAGAGGCTATTTTTACATATATATATTGAAAATAGCCCGTGCTTGCTATCAGCAGCTAAGTGCTTGAGATTTTTTAGACGTTGACCTCCCTATTAGCTATTAATTTAGTACTTAAAACAAAGAATACCGAATGTGAGTAATAAAGGACCTTTAGAAACTTTAATTGAAACTTTAAGAATTATCTCACCAAAACTCATCTCCTCAAATTAATTTATTATATTGAAATTAGATCGGAGTCAGAAAGCCGGAATATCTGTTATCGTGACAGGATAACCACTTTCCCTTAAGTTACTAATTCCTAGTAAATCATTATGAGAAGTTGTAGGAACAAGAGATTCGAAACTCTTAAAGTATAGCTATCAGAGTTTTAACTCAACCGCTTCTTACCGATAAAGGATACCCTCCTTTATAAGAGAAAATTTAAATCATAGTTTATGTTAATTAATCCCGTGCAAAACTTTCCACTACAAGAAGCGTATTCACTTAACACTAAATGTAGACCGTCGCATACGAATGACAATTCCCAACTAATACCACACTTTGGGCTTGGTTCATAGATACCATATCTAACAAAACCTTCATGTTTTTTTTCCTAATTACTAAGAAAAGAACACTTATTGCATAAGGTTCTTTTCAGCATGTGCGGACGAGGCGTGGGTTAGTACCAATCCAAAGTCATCTCACCGTGACATGGGGGTGATCACCTCCATTACTAAGTAATTACTTTTTTCATTTGTTAGTCGGAATTTCAGACATACAAGTCCTTACAATTTTTTAATCCTTATTTCTTTAGAGATTTAAGCTTAAAACACAATTTTGCATCTCTTGGGGCTCATGGCTTATTCAATTATCAAATGATATATATTAATTATTTATTTTCAAGCAGTACCTTATAATACGCTTTTAAGATTTTCATTCAGGCTTTATCATTTTTAAGTTTTCTTACGAACCGTGAAGGAATCAAAATTGGAACCTTTTAACTTTAACTAATTTTTCATCTGCTTTCACATCAATCTAAAGTATTTTTAATTTTACAACCTACTACCTTCTGATTTCTTTAAAAAATGGCTAAATTATATCTATATATTAGAGAGATTTTCTTACAAAATACCAACAAATTTAGTACCATTCCTTCACCAATATACCACACCTAAATAGGGCCAAGTATACACTCATTAAAGTCATCCCTATTAATTTTGTAGTCTAAAGTCGGAATATTAATTGTTCTCGACTATTCCTGATTTTGGACGCAGGTGATTTGCTATTTTAACCAAACAAAACAACACTTTGCAACCCCGCTATGTAAACCCAGCAATTATTGTCAGTCTCGGGTGATTTGATATAGTTCTGGAAATCAAGGGTCTAGAACTTCAATTATATTCGGGGTAAGCTCTCTTTTATATTCCATTCCGATCAAAACCCTTAATTCATAGGAAGCTTTTATGGAAATTACAAATTTAGTCAATCCTTCTATTGTTAAATTTCTTATTGTTACTGATTAAACCAATCGGCTTTCCTAAAAATAAAAAGGTAGCCGCCCTATTTTTTACTAATTAAAGGATAGTTGATCGAAAGATTGTGTATATCTAAAGCTCGATATTTGATTCGAATAGTGTTATAAACATATTAAGACGATACTTCACCATGCCTTTACTATTAAGTACCCTCCCTTTTAAAAATATTGTTTGAATACAATCTAAAGTAATTAAAACGCTTCTTGTGTAAAACCTAATACCTTAATCCTTAGCCTTCCACACATATGGTCAAAGAAACTAATCTGGATTTTTTTTCAAATAAAGGGAAAAGATCCTCCTGCTCAAAAAACCCTGTTTATAAACCAGGGGTGGTTTTAGGTGAGTTTATTTTCTAAAACTAGATCTACCGCAATAGTTTGAAACCATAACGGGTTCTGAATTTTAGAATTTACTAGGAATTCTTTTAAAGAAAGGAGGGCTTTGGATTTGATAATTTCTTTCGGGAGACCCATTAGAGTCACCTTAATACTTAAATTCATTAGTAAAATACCGTCTTACCTGATTGCTCTTTACAATTTCAAGAGTTTGTTTATGGCTGTGGGAACAGATTTCAAAACCTGTACTATTGACTTAGATCGCCGATAAACTATACTCTCGATAATCTTTTGACTTATAACCATACCTGAAGGGTAATTACTTAGCCACTAAAACCTATCGTATATGGTTTTGGTCCAGAAGTTTTAAGTGTGCCCCGGGATATTTTTTGATAGTTATTATCCCGGCGTTACCTTGAAGAACCCTATGCTCCAAAGGAAGCAGGGACTATGTGGTGCCACGTCAGTAAGCCCACAAATAAAAGGCCTGATGATGTCGTTGTCCCCTTTTTCCTGATCCATCATTATCCAGGATTAATCCCTTCTCGAGCTAGCGAACTCTTACTCATATAAAAATTTTTTTTAGTAAATAGCCAACCATTTCCGCAAAAAATAAAGGCCAGGGATTCGTTAAATTCATGGGAACCATAGTTTACAACTATTTAAGCTGAAACAGCCTCAAACCCCTCACGGAATATTATTATCCAATTAGTGTAATAAGGTTTTCGAGGATTATCGAATTAAACAACAATACCTTCACTAACTGTCGTCAGAAACGGTCTAAGTGGTTTCAGTTGCTGCGTTGCCACATTAT
>JACYFI010000241.1:0-12833 GCA_020975735.1 Ophiocordyceps xuefengensis
CGGTCGGAAATTATAACATTACATACAATTAAAGCATAATTACTTTATATACGGTAAATAGAGAAGCCTGGTATTAAAAAAAGGAAATAATTTGGAAAAAATAAATTACAAAAGGTTATAAAAAAATTTAAAAATAAAAACCGTTTGTGAATTTTTTAATAAAAAGGAAAAATCTGCTTGCATAAAAACTAAAGCCTCAGCCTGCGAAAGCAGCAGTAGGAAAATAAAAATATTTCCATAATGTTTAGTCCTTTACAAGCAAGCAAATATCTATATGAAGCTTCCTACCTTTTTTCTTAGTGGAATCGTCAATACCCCTCAAGAAAATGTCGTTTCGTAAAGTTATAAATTAAAAAATAGTTTTTTTAACTCAACTATAAAAATTCCCCATAATATTTATTGAAAAAAATAATGAAGTATTATTATTAGAAATACCTGAATAATACATATTTGAAATTGATTAAGAAAATATATGCCTAATGTATCCTCATAATAAAGTGTAAAATTTAATAAAACAAATAATTTTTTACTATTTTTAACTAAGATATTAAAATAAATAATAGAAAAAAATAGAATTATTAATATAATATATTTGAACTCTATTTGCATATAATACAGATTTCTTTTTCCCTAATGCTTTAGCTTTTTAAATTATAGAAAAAAAAGAATTTTCTATTGTGGAATATGTTTATATATTAACATAGGGCTTATTTACCTGTTTAAATGACTATAAAAATAGCTTAAGCCTAAGGGGTACAGCGGAAGCAGCATGGGATAGAAATGTTTACATCGTAACAAACGCAAAACATTAATTTTATTTTCAACGTGCCCCAGCACAATATAAAATTTAAAATTTATCTTCTATTTTAAAAATATTAACTGCGCCTAGCTCCTGTTGTTATACCATATTCTTATCCTACGGATAAAGATAAGATTTGTGGCCGTGGCGTCTCAGAATAATTTTTTTTTCTGGGCCTGCTATATCCTGAACCAAAGCGTTAAACAATATAACTGGTCCACGCACAATTACTTAGGTGATTTGTTTAATAACTAGCTAAATTCATAAACAAAATTATAATTTATAGGTTAATCAAAATATGAGAGTAATAAAAATTTAAGAAATTAAAGGTAGATTAGACTTAAACGTTATAGAGCGATCGGCTCAGTAATAATCATTAAAATGAAAAGGAGAGAATGAAGAATTGTAGAATTCAATCATTCAAAGCGTTTAAGTTCAGTTTTTTACTTAAGGAAATTCTAAATAAATGTATCCCTATTACAGGTATATAACTCAAAAACGCGTATTCGGAGCTTTTCGGCGTATAAATTTGGATTTCGATGGGGTAAATCTTAATACTACAATGGCTTCTTCACCAAAATAACTACCAGGTTCCCACACTGATCTTTCAAACCATTTACTGGATTTTAGGTGATGGTTTGGATGTTTTGTCATAACAAAAAAGAATAAAATGCTTTTTAGGCTGATTATAATCCTTCAAATCATAGCTTTTGCGCGCTGCGCGCATGTGCACCCATAAAAAAGGAATTAAAAGTTATATAGAAAAAAATAAAAAGTAACCAAGAAAAGTAGGGGAGTTCTAGGTAATGATTAGTATTAATGCTGCAAGTTGAAAAAATCACACGTTTTTAGCATTCAGGTTAGGAATAGATCATTTCGATAAATACCCTATATGAGGCACGCAACAATATTGAAGACTATAAAACTTTTTGGGCCCCATGCTAAGTTATCATATAATTAAAAATAAAACATTTTAACCTGTAAAGGGAATAGAATAATTAGTTAAGTGATTGAAGGCCAAATTAAATTGAGGTCTAAGACAACGAACTAAAGGGGAAGGCTTTTCCCTGGATATAACTTCTGAGGATGACCCGGCTATATAATAAAAATAAGAAATACGTATTCAAGGTTGATAAGCTTGCTTTTACCGTCCGTTCGAGTGTTTTTTTTTTGCTTTTTTATTTTTTCTATGCTTGCAAAGGCTTGGGCTGAAAATTTAGCGAGATATTAAATGATAATTAAATTTAGTGAACAGTCCATTAGTTTTCTCCGACTTAACTTCAACACAGTTGAGATAAGGGTCTAATGGATATTTAGTATTCCTTACTATAATTGGTGGATTATCTTTAATGGACAAAAAAATAAGTTCGGAATTTTGCAGGTAGAACTTGTTGTTACAAATTTTCCGGAATTATATAGAAAGTTTCTCTGCCCTTTTTTTCTCACACAAATAAGATAATGGTGTAAAAATCCATACGGATTTTGAAGCATTTGATGTAAAGTGTGTGAATTTAATTTGAGAATAAAAAGCATTTAACTGACCTCCAGGGTTATAAGATGAAGCCTTCCGCATATAAATTAAACATTAAGTGGTGGGGCATACTCGCTTAAGAAGTATGCCCATGAATAGAGGAAGAATTTTAGCTAGGATTTTATTATATCAAAATAGATATACGGATATAGAAAGTGGTGCCTTATGCTACGTAAATATTAAAGGAAAATCTTAAATATACCGAATAAAAATAAAAGACATAGTGCTGAACCATATTTGAAAGAAATTGGGAAAAATAAGAACGAAATGTAAACTAGAGACAGGCTAAATTTGCGCGAGGAGGTACGAAAAATGAGGTGGCCGCGTTGTTGGCACCTTCATTGTCGGCTTCAACTTATCTCATGGCACGCAGGAACTAATTGAAGGGTGCGACTTTCGTAGATTATAAAGTACATGAGCTTTGGGTTAACGAACGTCGGTAGACAGTAATGGGATTCTATCTCTAGACCGGGAATACAATAAAAATAAGAAAAACTTTTGTACGCAAGGAACCAGACAAGAGCTTTAATCCATAAGTTAAAACACTGGTTATAACTAATGGGGTTAACCGTGTTTTTTATGCGCCTAAATATAAATATATATATTGCTTTTGTATATAATCATATCTTCTGTATTAATTATACATAAAGGGTGTTTTCTTTTAATCTAAGAATCAAAGATGTATTAGCTAGCAGACAGGACACGCTAAAGTAGTTTAAAAAGAAAGTGCTAAAAAGCATTATAGGCCCGAACTTAATCTTAAGATATTTCTTTAAGTAATCGTAAATACTATTAAACGAAATTTTTAGCTTTTATCCCGTACGAAACATTGGATTTTAAAGAATAAAGTACTAATTTAATTAAACTTTCACCTATTTTATAAATATATCTAATGCCGTGTTAGCATAAAAGTGAATGGATAATTGTTTTTTGTGATCAGAATGGAAGCAATGTGCAATGACTTCACCGGGCTTAACATAAAGCTATAATATAAGCATACTTGTATATTTGTATTGCAAGCTTGCTATCTGACGGGCTAATTATTTTTCGTTTGTATAATACAGCCAGCGTCACTTGTTATTGTTATTTTCAAACGGGCTAACATGTCATGGTTTATTGCTTTTTACCTGCTTTTTACACCCTTACCAGGTCAACATGCATATCTCGAAGAGATAAGGGTGAGGTCAAAAACAACTGCAGTTACACCTTTTAAGAAATATGCCTACCTATTTGTTGTAGCCAGGCTTAAGGCTCAGCGATTTTTATTGTCCTTGATCCGAAGATAAGGGTTTTTGGTTTGATATTTTTCTCGCTTTCTTAGAAGCGTTAGCTTCGCTTAGTCTTCTGATCTTTCGGAATATAAAGTACAAAAATACATAGAACAAACAAAGTTTAACTAAGGAGCTAAAAGCGATAACAAATTTAAAGACAAAAACACCTATGAGTCTTTCTCTATCTAAATCAAGTATACACAAGAACGAAATAATAAAAAAGGTAAAGTAGTGTAAAGAGCCCGCAGAATTCAGGGTTAGGACAGAATTACTGAGGCCACTGTTTGTTAGCCTCATTAAATAAAAAGATTACGTAGTCAGCGAGGGTTACGAACATAGCTCGTTTCTCTATTACTACCCACCGGCGGGTCCGAATCTGTTCGTAGTCTATACTGGGTTTGAGTTGTTACAGTAAACCAGAATCCGCTCATGTCCGGGTATTAGGGTGCAAGACATATAGCCGCGTATGCCGTTAATAACTTAATCGGGTAAGCCATACTTGCTCGTAAACAATAATATTAAAGACTCTTTTACTCGGGCAAGTTCTTTAAGTAACAATAGTTCCCTTTTAGATCATAAATTAAGAGTAGCTTAAAGTGACATAGGTATAATTTTTAGGGCTCTTACTTTGTAAGCCCTTAATATGTAAAACTAAATTTTCGACGGCATGGCCCAAAACTTCAATACTTGTTTAATTTAACTCCCTCTTTGGGGGGAATTTTTCTTGATCCTTTAGAGGTTTGTACTGCGATGCACAAAGATTAGTTTTTTGATGTTAAAAAAGGAAGTACTTTTGCCTTTAATAATTTATAATTAAGGCTGTGTTCTGGTAAAAAATACATACATGCCCCATAGAGATATATTGTTATTAGTTTTATTTTAGCCAAGGCTTACGACTAAATTATAAAGGCAAGGTTAAATATTTATAAGGTCCTCCGTAAATTCTTCTCTTAATTATTAAAAATGCCGGGCTTCCTCGATTTCGCAGGCCTAGTGCTTCGGAAATTTTCCAACCTGTTAAAGCACTCCTTGGAAAGCGCGCACCCCCTGTATGCGGACCGCAGCGAGTCAAGTAAAAAAAACACCCAAAAGAGATGAAAATTATTATTATTAATTCGAAATTTTTGTGGCACCTTTTATTTTTCTATGCCTTGAATAGGGCTTACGCATCAGAAAAAACTGCAAAATATCCTGATGACAAAAAACATTTTAATTTTTAGTATTGTTTAGTTGCGGCTAATACTTCACCAACATACGCAAGAAAAATTAGGCAAAGTATGTTTGTTTTCCTACCACCGGCCATTAAAAAAGTATGGAGCTTTTAATAAATATAATTTTTAAACTCAGGCTAGCATAAGATTGATAACTTTCAAAAAATAATATGAATAATATAAATAGGTTTGTTAGTATTTTTTGCTGCTTTCTAGCTTTAGTAGTGAAAAGGAAAAATCGCCTCCAAGCCCTAAAATAAAGCACAAAAAGGGTTTATTAGCTTAATTTGGTTAACATACTGCTCATAACAGTGAAAAAATAAGTTTCGACTCACTTTAGGCCCTTATGCCTGTTGGCGGATTTGACATTTTGGCAAGATATAGTGTAAGTCTAAGATGTGAAATGGTTAACGAGAGGTTCTTAAGCCAACCTGGGGGTAAGTGACCCCATGAGTTTTCAATCAACCCTTAGCACTACAGTATTTATGTTGCCATTATTAGGTTTTTTGGTCATATTTTTCTACCAAAGCTTGTAAGGCTGAAAAATATTAAAGCCACAAAAAAAATGAAAGCGCCAAGCTATCCTATGAGTTATTTTAAATCCGTTTAATTCTGATAACTTAAATAAAAAAAATAAGAGATTTAAATAATAAGTGTGGTATTGGACTTTATATGTAAGATCTTCTCTTTATTTCTACGTGAGATTACTTTAAGTATATTATTTACAATCGAGTGGCTAAGCGTAACGTCTTCTAAAAAAATTTGGAGAAGCTTCATATATTCTTTAAACAAAAAGAATAAAAATTAAGCGCAGCCCAACCAATTGTAGATCCATTTAGCAGTATGGGTTGAAAATATTAATACGCTGGAAGAAATACGCACTTTTCTTCAAGACGATTCACAACTTCCTTGTGTTGCATATCTCTACTCTCCCTATGTTTGTGCGTTGCTAGAAAAAAGAGTTAGCTTGCCCGACATAAGGGTATTGGTTAGCTATTACGTTGAATTATATACCAAGATACTTTAGGTATGTCTTTTTATGAGAAGGCCTTTGTTGGTTTTACACCCCTGATTTCAAATTTCTGTTATCCTAAAGTAAAAGCCCTGAAAAGCTCAATTTGGCCGAGACAGAGCACTGAAAATTTGTTTGGCTGTAAGTCAAGTCTTACCGTGAGCAGTGACGGGACTTTAGTAAAGAATGGTAATACATATGAATTTTAATCCATTTCAAGGTAGGGTTTGATCCCTGCAGTCTAAATATAAATTAAATGTTGGCTAACCGAGCTCTAAATAGCTTTAAGCCCGCATCCCTTTTTAAGATCTTATAGTAATATAACAAGAAAAGGCGTTATCTAGGTTAAGAAACAACATTTAGCTATAATGGCGGTGTATTGGATGTGGAATCGATGCCCTTTTCAATAAAGATATTCGACCTGCTTTTATTTGAATATATTAATGAAAATGAAAAATTTTTAATCTTTAGTAGCTGCGAAGGCTGTTCTTTACAGCGATAGGCATCGTGGAAAATCAGAAACCCAGCCTGCAAGATATCTTTTTACCACTTATAAACTTAAGTAAGGTTATTGTTATATTCTTCTTGTAGAGGAAATACCTTCTTAATTTTTTTCTTAGCGTGCCTGTAGAAAGTAGCCGCACAAAAAAGTAAAGTTACAGCACAAAGAAGTAAAATCCATTTATTAGCTCAGGTTGTTGTTTTTATGGAAGCTATGATAGAAACAGGCAAAAATAATTGGACTAAGAAAGCAACTTGATTAATAATAATTACCTAATTTTTAGGGGTGGTAGTTTAAGTCTGGCACACACGTAAACCTTCATTTTTTGGGCTGTTTCAGGTTCGATTCCCTGACATGCTGCCATAGTATAAATTTATATAAATATGTGCATGTTATGTATGTTACGACCATCCAACAGCCTTAATTATCTGCAGCACAATTATAATCAAGGCTGCAAAGCAGAGCTTCTATATTAATAATATTATCTCTTAATTATAGTTGAGGCTTTGGGTGAAAGCAGTAAACGCTTGAACGCAAAATGCGAAACGCTTAATAAAGTAAAATTAAAGCATATTAACCAAAGAGGTTCGTTTAATATAATATTTATAATTCATCAAAGGTATCTTGTGAATGTAAATGGTTATATCTTTTTATAATGGAGTATGGGTTGATATGTTTTTATAAGATACTATAATTGAGGGATAAAATTATATAGATTAGACCAAGGGGCTTTGTACCCCAACGGGTATGTTATGGTAGACCTTACTGGTTTCAACTCAGGCATGTGCGTCCAATTCTGATACCCAGTATATCAATACCTTTCTATTTTATAACTTAAGGAAAAAAAATAATAAAAATTATTAACGAATTAACATATGGTATAAGGATGGGATAGGTTTACAGTTTTTAGGGCGGAGTGTAGTTACGCTCTTTTTATTCATATTAAAAATAAGGATGAATTGACAATAATGAGGAATCTCTAACTATTTCAAGGCGCAAAGCCACTGAATAATGAAGATATTATTTTTTTTTAACTCAACCTATGGAATAATAAATTCAAATAACCAACAACTTTACAATTACTACCTAAGAGGCGAAGTTAACATGATATAGTATAAATTGAACTATGGATGAGTAGCTAAATTCCTCTGCTTGACATGATAGCTAGATACGTTTAATAATCTTTCTATTATCGTAAATGATTTCATTTAATATCAGCAATATGAAAATAAATAACCCTGTAAAGGTAAACATATACATTGAAATAAGGTGGTGTTGTTTTAAAAGAATTGTTAGAAATAACAAAAAGCTGACTGCCTCAAGACATATAAAGATACTTGTATATTCTAAAGGAAAAGGTAATTATTCACACATTGAAAACTTCGGTTGTAACCATATTCCAAGGATAACTAAATGTAAGACAGTCGAGGAAGAAGCCTAAACGACATGGTAAGCCCTTAATTTTTAGATCCTCTCTGTACCTATTGTTCATTTAAATTTGGAGTATCTAAAGTTTAATAAATAAAAAACTCTTTATAAAGTAAAGATGATAATCTATCATTAAAGCCACAGTCCAAAGCTTTGATATACTTATAGATATGCTGAAAATTTTGGGAGCAGGGTTCGTTTTAGTGTACGAATTGATTTTAATATCGTTCGTCTTCGTTCAAGTCCAATTATCTATAATAGAGAGTTGTTTCGTTCTTATTACGGTAGAATGTTGATCCAAAATACAAAAGTGAAGAGCTTGCATATTATTTCGTTTGTTTAAACAAAGGGAAATAATAGAAAGCGCGCACAG
Source organism: Ophiocordyceps xuefengensis (assembly GCA_020975735.1). Classification (NCBI taxonomy): domain Eukaryota; kingdom Fungi; phylum Ascomycota; class Sordariomycetes; order Hypocreales; family Ophiocordycipitaceae; genus Ophiocordyceps; species Ophiocordyceps xuefengensis. Next base: position 8,128 of record JACYFI010000241.1, read on the forward strand.
CACACAAAAAAGGTTTTTTTATGACTATGAAGGCTTGGCCCTGGATATAAATTGTTTATAATGGACTTGCAGGTTTTTCCCTGGCGATGGTTGTTTCTTTTTTTTAGTTTTACTAGCCATGCTATAAAAAACAGGATAGGCGGCAAGGCACCGCCTTAAAGTTGGTGTTGTAAGGTTTTTCTTAATTAAACTTAAGAATTTATTATAACTCCCAACCTCAAAACTGATGTAGCGGGTATAATACGGATAAAATAGTTATAATCACTTTAAAATCTTGGGTTTTATTCCTCTTCACGAAAGCCACCGCTAGCTTTTAGCTTTATCCTAGCCTTATAACGATATTTCAAACTGCTCCCTTATTTCCTTTATTAAAATTTCCAATTAAAGGGATCTAGCTTTCGTCAGCAAGCTCTTATGTTTTTGTAAAGTTTGTATTATTTAGTAAAAAACTCAGCTCTTTTTTGTGAATACTTCTAATTTTTCTTGCGTGTCTGACGAAGTATGCCGCACAAAACACAGCATACTGCTGGAACATAATTGTTATAAAGTATGGTTTTAAATAGCGCATAGAAGCCTGCGCTATGCGCAACAACGATAAAAAATATCTTATAGTTTTGCGTATGAAAAGTTCAATAAAAATAATTAATATCTCGTATTGGCGAATTGGTAAAGACTAAAATTTTTTGGGTGTTTTAGTTAATTGGGGTGTTCCGAATCACCTCGAAGATAAATTTTTTGGTGGCTAAAGCGAATGCTACGCCCTATTTTAAGCAACTACGGTTGTCTAGACGAACTTTCCATAATTCAAGAAGATGTTTGTTCTAATCATCCTCCTTAAATAAATAGAGTCGTAGTGTGTTCTCTAATTTAGAACTTATAAACGTATAAAAATGGGATTGGGCTTCGCCCATATTAAATAAAAATACCTCGGTTGATACTACTAAAACGGTAGAAAAAAGTAAACTCTCTAAAGTTTATTTTATATAAAGGAGCAAATTGGCTTGCATGTGGCCCGGAGCCCCTGCACAATAAGGGGGAAGCAATATTATATAAAATTATGACTAAGGCTTGTCCTTATCCGAAGATAGCAAGCTTAAAACTCCGCCTTAATAAATAACAGTTAGTTTAAAGAAGTAGCTGAATCCCAATTAGGGTACTTAAAGCCAATTAAACCGAAAGACCTTTATTAAGAAATTTAAAAGTCGTATCAGCACAAAGCTTTACAAAAATCGCAAAAAAGCTAAGGTAAAAGTTCTTCACTACTATGCGGAGCATATCTGAGGCAATAAAAAGTTAACCCATTTATTAAGGCCTACAGTCTATGTAACCCCTAAGTAAATACAAAATAATAAAAGATACCCTAAAATGCAAGCGAGAGATAAGAGATGTTAGAACACTCTAGTTTAATAATATTTGTATAGCATAAAAAGTATTATTATTTATAAGTGCTTGCGCCTTCATTTTTTTCTTTGCTTGTGTCGTGTTTCACAGTTAGCGCTTTTTTTCTTAGCTTCTAGAGGCTAGCTCAGCTAGCCACCCTGTCTTCTTCTGGTGTTAAACATAGCCAAAAAAAATTGATTAAGCATAAGGGATATAGAGTTATTATTAATTTTTAGTAAAAATATAATATTACAAATCTGAATTATAGGGTGGTTGAGAAAAATACTAAATTTTTTATTTAAAGAGTGAATGTAGCTCAAAACGGGTAGTAGTAACTTACTTGTGGTGTTTTAGTTGTCTCCTGGTTGAATCCAGGTTTCTTTTACCCTTAGTTTTATATTTTTAAAATATAAAGATAAAATTATGAAATAGAAATTTAGAATTATAGATTAGAATCCAAAATTTCAAGTTACGATGGATCCGCTCTTGTTTTTAATATATAAAAAACAAGGGTTGTGCATGCTATGAGAGGTTAGTTTTCATATTAGGGATTAGTAAAAGCAGATCCACCCCAATTTGTAAGATGAATGTTAAGCATGTCTTGTTCTTATGCACAGAGATCCAAGATGTGTTTCTCACAAATAAAAATTTTCTTTTAATGGTAGTTATATCTTTAACATAATGTGAATTTCACCAACATAAAGTACAAATAACAGCAAAAATATAACTATAGGGGTGGTTTGTTGGTTTACTCAATGAGCATTTTTAGTTATCCTTTTAAATAATGCAAGAAAAAACAAATCATTTCCTTGCTTGCTTAGTGCAGTGCTTGGCTGGCTGGCTGGCCGCCGAAGCAGCACAAGCATTTTTTTTTCTTCGTATCCCCACTTGTAAGGTGTTAAACACAACACATGAAAAAGGTTAAATTAAAAAAATTTCGAGCTTTAGCTTGCTGCTTGCTTAGGCCTAAAAAACTTCTTTTAAAAATATAAGGGCTTTAACTAAAAATTATTTTCCCGCTGTTGTCTCCGATAAAAAGACCTAAAGTTTACCACCTTATAGACATAAAATAAGTAACAGGGGTTCTGCTGGTTTATCAGTGACCCCTTGTCAACCAACAGGAGATGGGTCGAAGTAAGGTTTTCTTTTTTTTTGTAGAAATACATAAGGGGACAAAAATAAAAATTAGGTGTAGGATAACATTTTCAGACAATAACTTCTTAAGGAGTATTTTGATTCAACTGAGTTTTAAGTGGTTTGGGGCTAGGGCCTTTATTCATGTTAAACAAGATAATATGCAAGCTACAATCATAAAAATTAAAATTACTATTAAGGATACGCCATTACTTTGTGCAAGCACAGCTACGTATTGCAATAAAGATGAAAAATATGTAAAGCATGTGTATTTATTACCTATTATATAATTTGTTTACAGCGAAACGGTCATAATAAAAAATCATATTTTTTTTTATGATCGACTATAAAGAACCAGTACACTCATTTTCCCAAGCGTGGGTATCTTAAAGGTAAAACTCTAAAATCTCATACGTTGGTATAAGGAGTTCGACTCTCTTTCTCAGGGTTTTCAACTCTTGAACGTGATTTATGGTGAATTTATATATATTTCTTAAAGAGACGCATTTACACAGAGACCTTACTTTTCACACCAATTAGCTATCAGATTTGGAAAATCGCAATAAATAATGAGTAGTTTCATTTAATGTGGATCTTTAGATGTAATAATTAAGATAGCTCGTACTTTCTAATTGAATATGTTCTTTGTCTTTTTTTAAGCAAGCACTCCTCAATTTCTAGTGTTTAGACTTATCCCTGGCTTATTTATTCAGGTTTCAATCTTAAAGGTTGAACGATTTTTTTGGAACTAATGATAATAAATATTTTATCTTTCATCTTCTTTTGTCTTTTTAACGCCGTTATAATCTAAGACCCGTGATATAATTCTATTCTATTATTTAAATTAGAATACTAATTATTTTAATTTATTTGGTATCTTATTGATTATCCTCTTTACTGTAATTACTAAGGTGTAGGATATACATGGGGGGGTTTAGTATTAGTCTACAAAATTTACACAGAATATTTCATATATTTATTACTTTTTAAACTATCTTAATTAGTTGACTTAACTAGTTTTATACCGCTAGAAAGGTTTGGAGAATTGAATCTTGCATTCTAAAAAAATGTTAATTTTACAAATTTGTATTTATTATAATACAAAATTAATTATAAAATGGGACACACTAGTACCATATAGATAACCCCTTTTAATAATTTATAATTTGTAATACAGGGTTCAATATTATTGGATTTGTTACTTAATGATTGTAGTTTCTATTATTTTTTAGCTTTTGAATTGCAACAAGTTATGATTTATATATAAGTTACTATTAGTATGAAAATCAGATATCAACTGAGCAGGGGGGTTTAAAATACTTTTAATGGGTGGAATTAAGTTCTGCTTAAGATGCGCCGTTGTGCCTAATTATTATTATGAGTCTAAACGAAAACTCTAGTTATATCCATACATACTCCGGCATACAGAGTTAGTTGAAAGGGGAAAGCCCGACCATTTACTTAGCATCTCTGGTACAAAAAGATGGGGGGAAGGATGAAATCTATAAAAAGTCTACGTGACCCATCGAGCCAAGGCCGCTTATGGAGTAGACTAAACTGCCTGAACCCTATTTACCCAGATTATCTCTAACCAAGAGTGGTCATAACTATCAAGAAATAGCATATGTGCTTTGTGTATGATATTTGGATACATGGAAGAATCGTAAAATTGGACAACAGAAAACCAGTGGTTACGATAAGTACATATAATCGTAAAGGAGTTGGGACTCTAATACCCGGATTAAGAAAAATATAATTTGGAAACTAACGGGATTAAAGCCCTACAGCCCTAAAGGACCATGGTAACAGGAGGTAGACTCATAAATTACCCATTCTAGGGGAAGGACTCCAGGATTTTTGGAGTCTTGTAAGCCTACACGACTATCGCAGGAAAGTTCCAAAAGTACAGTTTCAAACTGACCCAGGGTTTTGGTTAAACTACGAAGTTTATTGACCTTGAGAATAACAAAGGTTTTTGTTTTCTGAGAGATAATATACCGGATTAATTATATGATAAAGCTATTCTTTACGCAAGCTTATCAAAAAATTCAAGAAGAAAGCCAGGGCAAAAATGACTCCGGTATATGCTAACTACGGTTGGGAAGTGGATTGCTCAGAAGAAAGTTATAGGGTGAATATTATCCAATAGCTATGAAAGACTGGTACTTCCAATTTCACCCCGGAAGAAGAAT
>JACYFI010000243.1:0-12181 GCA_020975735.1 Ophiocordyceps xuefengensis
CAAAATAGAGGGCGCCCTGGTTGCATGTTTATATACTTTCAACAAGAATAGTCCCTGTTTAATATAAAATAGCTCGTGCTTTTTGCACGCTTTTTTAGGGAAAAAAATTAGGGATCAAAGCGGTGATAGAACAGAAAATTTATTGGCATGCATGTATGTAACTTTCACCAACCAACAAAACCCCTAAATATCTTTTCTTATACGCTGCGTGTTCGAAATAGAAGTAGAGGCTTCGTGTTTTAGCTTGCTTGGTCCTTGCTCTCCCCTGGGTGTATATTTGACTATGAGCACTGCTTATTTAATTTTTATTGGAGGATCTCAGATAGTAAACAAGGGCGTACCTAATAATTACATTACAATAATAGAAAATTAGTTCAATGGGTAGAACGTTTTGTTCTTTAATCACCACTAAGCATGTTAACGGTCAAAATCCTTTTATTTTCTCAAATTTAATATTATTTAAGTTCAAAAAGAATGACTGTTTATATTGTGAAATTTTTAAACTCCTTGATTCTATGCCGTATTTTCTTACCAGGTACCCGGTGGGGTGGTACGCTTCTTTTGTCTGCTACGCTTCAACTAACTACTTCATTACTTCTAGAAAACTGTTTCGCTTTAAAAGGCTGTAAAATTATAAGCAAAAACCATCAAAAGAAAAAAAGAGCTGGCTTCGGGCAGCTTTTTTGATCCATCTCTTGAACCAAAATTATAGACTAGAGCGTTGAGCTTACTACTAAAGTAAATTAAAGATCGATCGTGAAATACAACACCCGTACAAGGAATACTGGGGAATAAGTAGAATTTATAGCATCCATAAGTATCTAAATATAAGAATATAGATTCCTAACTTAATCGGTAAAGTGTATTCCTGATAAAAATACATCAGCAGTTCGATTCCTGGAGGAAATTTTAGCCTGCCTTATTCTATGATCCGCTGCTATTAGCTATCCTGAACCTGATCCTAAAGGATATGAATATTTTATTGTGCCTGGCTATCGAATACCCTTTGTAGGTGCTTCGATTTATTTATTCTTGCTGTGGCGACAAGCTGGGGAAGTATAGGATTGCATAAAGCAAAGTGGGAGATTAAGGATTGAAGTTAGGTAAAGGAAGAAATTAGAGGGGAGGGACTCCAATAAAGCCAGGATTCAAGTTAATTAAAAGGAATATAAGAAGTTATAAGGACCAGGGCCTTAATATGTACGATAAGAGAATTTGGGCCGAGTGGTTTAAGGTGGTAAGTTTGCAAATTAGCCAGGTTTGTTAAATCCCATCGTTCGAATCGGAACTATTTCTCTGTAAAGGTGTTTAATGGGGCGTTTGGCTTTTAGTTAACCTACACAGCTATTCTACCCCCTTTAGGCATTACTGGTACCGCTGTTGTAGCAGAAAAAATACAAAACAGAGGAGGTATATTTAATTGAGGTAAAATAGGAAGCTTCAACCACAAATTCTTGGTTCGAAATCAAAAGTTAACTTTTGAGTTAAATAATGACATGTAGATTATTATACACTTTATCCCTATTGTAACCGTATTAAACTAACTTAAAGATGTTTGCTTACCCTATCCTCGAAGAGAGTCGGGTGGCAACCATCCCCTTTTGTAGCTAAGCCACATTTAGCACACCCTTTTGGTAGGGTGAAAGCAGGGACCGGATCTAGGAAAAATATTTTCAAAGATTGTTGAAAGCCAAGGCTTGCTAAAGTAATCGACAGTCAAGGGGCCTGGCTATTAACCTGATGAAAAAAATAAAGAAGGCCTAGGTGCTTGGTGCGCCTTATTATTCCTGGCATACGCTAGGCCAATAAAGTAGTGGAGATTGCTTACCATTATGTGTACTTGTTTCCACAATACACCCCGTATCAGAGTAAGGCTAACAAATTTTTTCCTGGTATCCCGGAGAGGAATCGTCCAGCCCTCTCCATAGTTCGAAAAGAGATCGGGGGGTGGTGCAAGGCAAGAGGGACAAAACCCCGTACGGACTCATCAGAAGTATACAACAATGCAGCTGCACAAGGGGAATAATTATTTATTCATTGAAATGGTTTTTTTCCTAGTAGCAACGCTTATCCTGCTTATTTTTCTTTCAGTCTACATACCCCCCCTTTCCCCGAAAGGGTGTTTTGCCTTTCGAAGGGTTACTGGAGTAAAAAACTAGTAATATGTATTATTTTTGGCTGCAGCAAATATTTTCATTCAATCTTTACTAATTAAGGTAATATATCTTTGCACAATTGTATATATTAAGGGTGAAGGTTTGATTACAATTATAGATATATTAACTTGAAGTTTTAGTATATCTTTATGTATTAGTTATTATTAAATGTCCTAAGCACTAATACGATGCAGAGAACCCAACGGGTTATGGTGCTTGAGTGGCTTAAAGCGCCTTATTGGGAAGAAGGGTTTTCTCCTGTGTCGATTCACAAGAACCCGTATTATCATTCTTTTTTTAAGATCATGTTCAGAAATACAGGTGTTAAAAACAAAAGGTTATAAGGGATTACCTTTGTAATTATATAAAAGTTATAATAAGAAACTATATGGTATTTATGCCATGTATCAAGAAAGAATATTTATGTCCATGGCAATTCACTTCAAATATTTTTGAACTGCTCCTTGGTGAAACGGACTTTGATTGACAAACCTGGTTAATAACCTTATTTTCTTATGCTAAATGCTCTGTTATTATTGAAGTTTTATTTAAGAAGAAATTGAAACTGATTAACTTTCACTATAAAAAAAAATTATGAAAAAATTGGCTTGACTGGTCTTCCAGGCATGCACAATTTTTCATATCTATTTAGATAAATTAAGGGAGCCGCACATCTCTCTGATGTTTTGCTTATTGTTTATAAATGTGTAAAGTAAACATGTGGGCAATGCAGAACTATTGGGGTTAACCTTCCCTAAGTTACATAACTTAAGAGAAATGATTCTCTAAACAAGTGGAAATGAAAATATCTTGAAGATACCGTCAGGGAAATTAATCCAAAAGAGATCTATGAATACGTGAGTGAAAAATAGTAGCGCTATAAAAAGTAGAACGGTACAAAAACTTGTTGTAAATAAATGGGGAACCTTCCATGAAAGGCTAAAAGTACACTAGCGGATAGTGAAAAGTACCATGAGGGAACTAAACGGAAAATAGTAGTTTTTTATAAGCATCGAAAAAAGAACGATTACCTTTTACATAGTTGGGGTCACTCAAGTTATACGTTAGATGGACATATGCTAGTTAAACCGGCGGTTAAAATAACCGAAACAGTGTCCTAAAGTATAGACCGAAAGCCGGTGATTTTACATAGTCAGGTTATAAAAGTCCGAACTGGGTGATTGTAAGCATAAATCTCTCGAGAAACTTGATTGGTTAGGGTGTGTAGTGAAAGCAACACTGACTGGAGATACTCGGTAAGAATAAAAGGAATGTAAGCCATCTTAAATAGCCAGTATGTAGATATTAAACTTTCTGCAATAAAACCCATCATTGACGGAAAACCCAAGAGCAATTAGACCAAGAATAGTTGGTAACAAATTTGTGGCACAGGTATGACTCGTGGTAAGGTAGAGAACATAGATTGATATTACGTAGGCTTAAGGGCACCCGCAGCCAACACCCTATAGAGGTGTGCATTCCATCGACTAAATGTTGGTTGCCTTATTAATTATAATCCGCTAAGCTTACGCTGCTGAAGCCAAAGATCATAATTATAGGCTCTAGATATAAGTTCAGAACCTTATTTCCGAAAGGTACAGAATAAATATAATACGAAGAATTTAAGCTCAAATACGTTCTTACTGTATTAGTTTTTATAGAGGAAGATAAATAGTAATAAAGAGTATAAAAAAAAACTTGACCTTTAAGCATTTGCTTATTTTAGTCTCCTTGAAACACTTGATACAGTAATTAATGCAACCAAATGAGGAAAGAGGTAATTTTTGGGGTACACATTTATATTATAGCCATAAATAGGCTTTTAAATAAAAGTAATTAGTTATTTTAAACATGAATACAGAAATATTAAGTGGCGCAAGCTTCATTCTCCTGGAAAAAAAGATTATTAACACTACAAGTATGGGGCAACCCGTAAATTCCAGTATAAAAATATTATCTGGGTAAAATCAAATATTAAAATGATGGGGCTTCGCCCTATCCCTCCGGGATAGAAAGTAAAGGGGTATATATGCCACTGGAAGTTTAATTAATTTAATAAATAAAATCTTACTTAATCCGCCGGGAGGGGAATTGGGTAGCTCTAAATTTAAACTAATAATTTATAAATATATAGTGTTGTAGCATTCCACTTTACGTAAAACACTCCTTTAACGGCGCATGCTCCGCTCTTTTAAAAAAGATGTATATGATGTTAACTTTTTTACTTTACTTGTTTATATAGAAATATATTACTGATAAAGAGAAAGTTATAAAGCAGAGAACAAATACTATCTAGGATTTTTTAAATCCAGAATATACGTACTTAGAAAACAGGCAAATTCTTTTCTAGGCTATACCATACAGAAGCAAACCTTTTAAATTTTTTAGAGAAGGGGACGTATAACTTAATGAGGAAGCTAGAAATCAATTATCCTATTGAAGCAACAAGGAAAGAAATTACCACAGTTAATTAGAGATAAATATCTACTAAGCTAAAGGATAAAAATCTTCAAGAAAAAAACACGCGCAAAAATAGGGGCTAATCAGCTATACGCCTTTATAGGAGTTTAATTGGTCGAAATGTTTATTAAATGCTCGATTACTAAGAGAAAAGTATCTTTTATGATAATTTAACACAGCAGCTAAACACATCACGTGTACTAGACAGAGTAGCTAAAACGCTTTAAAAAGCGTGAAGGATTGTAATAAAAAGTATTATCATTATTAAAAGCCAAGTAGTATTTATTATTTGCTAAAGGATAGATTAAAAGTTATAATAGAGTATACCTTATTATTTCAGGGGAGGAAGGACTTTCATCTTTACTCAGGAGCCTTTGGCTTATTTAGATAGTCTAGTATTACATATAAGAGATTTCGGAAAAGAGAAGTAGATTTGTTTCTGGAAAACCAAAATATTAGGCAATTGTAAGGTAATATCTAGCGGGACAATAAATTTATCTCAGACAAGATGTGTATAACAGTTTTATTTTTGTACAAATTGGGGTGGAGGAATCAATGAAGATTTTATCAGGCAGTAATTGTAAGCTTGGATGGCAAAGATATATTCTTGAATTGTCCAGGATCATAGAATTGATTAATGGTGAAGTACAGCCCTTTTTGTGAAGTGTGAACCCTCTGCTGTTAAACCCATCAAACTTGCGGGCAGACGTCCCCTAAAAGCACCATAAACCAAAGGTAAGAAGAGTAAGTAATCACATCTGTATGGCCACTATCCAGTTTAATGAACTCGGGGGTAGGTAACAAATCCATGTTGAAATAGTTAAAATGATTTCCGCAGCCAAGCACGCTTTAAGGTGTGCAGGTTCATTTCGACTATAATGTTGGTTGGCTTATAATCTAATTGTTAATAGTAGTTAAAGTAGTTATAAGATATAGTCAGCCCATTCGTAAGCTAACTGCGATGCAATAAAATAATTTTAATCTTCTCTCATAATAAGTTTAAGCGATTAAAATAATTTACTGATTTACAAAAAACAAAACATTATGAGAAATAATTTAACATCCACTCTTCAATATACCTTTATAAAAACGTTATAGTACATCGCAATTATTGTGATGCTCGCGACCAGCCCAGCAAGAAAAATTCCAATTATTTAGATAAACAAAACATAAATCAGGTATCTATATATGAATAAATACGTACAATGGTAATAGTCTATTGTGGTAGTGGTTTAAAAGTTTGCAAAGAAGAGTTAGGGGTGGTTATAATAAAGGAAGTGGCGTCTCCGCTCATAAAAAGGAAAATCCTAGAGACCTATTCATGCCTGCTTTACTCAAAACATGGCCATATCTAATTTACTTTCCAAATATGGAGTATTGTAAGCCAAACGAACTGTTATTAACAGAGGAACAGCATTATTTGGGACATTAGGTTATAACTGAATTTAGAAATTTTAAAACAACGCTTCATTTACTTATTGGGAGCTCCGCGCTAAACATATGCGATGAAAACATAAGTTAGTTTAAAGTTAAATATCTATTTCGTAACGAGCATCAAAGAATATTATCATCAGTCATTTAGGTAAAGAAGTTAAGCTCAGAGAAAGGTTAAGATAAATATCTTTACTAACCACAACTAATAGAAAAACAATCTTTTATTTCCGCAGGAGCCATTAGCAAATTTACGCCTAAAATTGCAGACCGTGAAGGTAAGTCAGTGAACCTTTTTTAAATATTGAGATAAACGAAAACCAATTTTTGATTTTTTCTACTTTAAACTAAAAGTGGCTGAAATTAAGGTATTAAAAAGGACAGCTTTAAGAATAAAAAGGAAGTATATTAAGAAACTCTATCTGTTATTTCCCAGGAGTTAGACTTAAACATTTATAGTTAAATTTTTTAAATTATAATTTCTTTTATTAATTCGGGGAGCTTGCAACGAAGATTAGCCGTAAATGAACCGGTTCGTCTAATGTGATAAGTTTCACGCAAATATTATATGAATCAATTTAGGACTAATATTCTGTTATAAGAGATTCCGTGTAATGTCAGAAGGGAACAGGGCCCAGAAAAGAGTGAAAGGGGTATTCCCTAGAAATTGATTAGTTAAGTGTAAATTAGAGGAGTTTTTAATTAAAGCGACAAGAGATAGGCTTGAGAAAGGCATCCTAATTTTATGAACCTCGTAACCAGAAGCCTGTAAATGCTATGCGGAAGCATCGAAAATTAACGCGAATCTAACCATTACCGAACCCCTTGTACATGAACGTTTCATAAGCAGACTCACCTTACCTAGACAGAATTACAATCAAGGGCGGAATTGGGTTAGAAAGGACAACATATGAACTCAACTGTCATAGTTTGGTTAAATAAAGATTTTGCTGTAAATTATGTTCTATTTAAAACCATTAATGAAAAAGTTCTATATTAAAAACATTTAAACTAGTATTAAAGCTCAACAGTTATATATTAATGACTAAACAGTATAATAGTAATGGTTTGTAGACGTTGTATATTTACCATTTATAAAATATGAATGTGTCTTATAATAGGTATTAAATTCAACAGTTAAAATTGTAATTGATTGCTCAACAGTTCATATTAATAATTTAATGGAATTGGTTCTTTACAATATCCTAACACAGATGCCTTGCTTTGCTGTGTAGCTGTTCAGCCCTTAAAAATGTACTTTTTTAAGTGCCGTTTTAAATATCGTTAAATTTATTTACAATAACAATATGGCCTAAGGTTTTTAAATTATTAGAATAACTTAAAGTTGGTATAATGGGCTGATTGCGTAGCAGAAAACGTTTAGTAAATAATGGATACTTTGATTTTTTTAAATAGAATATAAAAATTTAACTCAAAGGACGAAATGGTAACCATGAAGTAACCTAAAAAAAATTTTTCGGCCTTGAAGCTGTATGGATATAAAGTTAAGTAACGACTTCTATATTTATATTTCCCTAAAAAAAGATTTAAACGATTGAGAAATCTTTTTTATACGGACAACATTTTTAGTATAAAAGTGCTGGAAAAATAGTAAATTAATTTGAATATCTAATAACATAAGTTATATTTGTCTTCTAATGAACAAAATGAACAAACCGTACCTGAATCCTGAAAAAAAGTAAGCTAGTAAGAGAATTACCGAGGCGTAAAATTTACTAACAATCATTGAAATCTGGGATTACCGCCCCCCGACATTGTGGAATCAAGAACCAAACTCCGGGGGAACCCTCAAGGGCTCCCTAAATACCCTAACATTATTGACGAGTAAGTCCTGAGGGTCCAGCTAATATGATGTTGGTAACCAGTAGGAGAGATTCCCTATGTATAAAATGGGTATAAGCGCGGGGATCTAAATAGTAGACCGTGAAAATTACCTGCTGTCAAAGAGCCACCGAGTAAGGGTTTCTCAATATTATAAATTAATTGTAAGGTTACATCTGGCCCCCCAAGGGATAAACTTGAATCTGAATATTTGTTAATTACGAAAATTTAGGATAATAATTACTTTACGCGAAATAGAAATTATTGTTGCCTAAATCTTAGGTTTAGTAACTTCTTTTAATAATGTGGTAAAGATACATTATACATTAATACAATCTTGATGCCTACATTATATATGGGATTTATCTTTTTTTTTTTTATAAAAAAAAACAGCAGGAAGGGATGCTTCCAATTGTCCTTATCAACAAAAATATTTCTAATACTCAAAATAGGTATACGCGTAAAAGCTGTTTTTCAAATTTCTCTACATAAAAAGAGTAAAATTTTCCTTTTAGACAGAATAAGGGGAAATTATTTAGATGACGGAGAGTAGGCCTATGCGTAGTGACTTGGGGCGTAGTTTTGAACCTTCTTTCTATCGAAGACGAGAGATTATTGTTTAAACATTTAATAAGCTTATCCCTTAAATTACAGAGAAGTGTGTAGATTTTCAGTTGTTTAAACAAACTGTATAAGCTAAAATGGATTTAATAAGGCAGCATCTTACACAGGAAAGGACAGCTAAAATGCAATATTAAAGGCTTTAATGAGAATTCGGTACTATGCCCTAAACCAATTTGCATCTTATTTCCAAAATAGAACCCGGGTTGAAAGACGCTGTAGAAATAGATGTTGCTGTAATATCATCCTTACTGAGTAGTAAGAGTTATGTAGAATGGGGAGTGGAATAGGTTTTTTTTTGTAATATATATTAAAAAGAAAAGGATACATAATAGGTGAGGAGAAGGACTAAGTGTTAAAATTCACACAGGGAATTAAAAGAAATATTGCTCTATTGTCAAGGCTTTTACAAATGTATTTAAAAGCAAGTGGATACAGTTTTAAAAAAAAAAATCCCAACCAGGCAACAAGTTTACTAGATTTTATGAGATTAAAGTCTGCAGATATAACAAATATGTTATTCTCCTTTTCGTCAATACTTATCCCTTTACAGGGCAGGAAAGAAAAATTGACTTTGTAATAAGGACCGCGCCAGTAGAAAATAGCCGTATTATTGAATTCTTAAAGTCATCTTATAAGGATGGTTTAGAGCAAATTTCGCTTCGTATTAAATCCCCGAATTGAATTCTTAACCGTTATATTTTTAATATTGCACAATTAGTAACCAATTAGCCTTATCCTTCAAAGGAGTAAAATTCTGTGACCGCGAAAGGTAACCGGCAAATTGACTACCGTAGAACTTCGGGATAAGGAGGGCTCAATTTCTTGATCGTTAATATCAAGTGAAAAGGAGAAGCATAAAATGATGTTGTACACTGTATTAATTTAAAAACCAGCCTTTGATGAAAGATAAAAAATCGAATTATAAAGTGGGAAATCTGGGCCCGGTACACCGGCTTTAGGTTAACCAGAGTAATTATAATAGTACCGCTATTATTTTGAGGGTCGACGGAAACCCCCGGGTTAAAAAGGGGGGCCTTATACGTGAGGGCTAAGCTAGCGACAAATGCCTTGGCCGTTAAAGCGGTCTTGCCATGAAGGGTGTAAACGATACAAACAGCTGTCTCTAGATTGAGTTCAGTGAAATTGGAAATAGTGTGAGACACAGCTTAGCTCTAGTTTAGACGAGAAGGCCTAGCAGCTTTACTGTTTTCACTAATTATAGAGGTAGTTAGAAATTTTAATAGGATATAAGGTGGATTTGACAAATGTGACTTATGAGATCTTTATTATCTTTCATATGAAATGGTCAATTTGGTTTAAGGGTTATAAGAAAGTATATTAAATCTGGGCTTACTGGAGTTCCTTTTTTGCTTCGTCGTTTAGCGCAACTTATGCTTTGAAAAAAAAACAAAAAGATATTAATTATAGAAACAATATAAATTTGCATAATAGTAAATATCAACCTATTCAGTTTACTAATTTTTTAAACAAGTAAGGGCTACCTTTGGTAAAGGTACTATCGCTAGGAGTCGTTTATGTGGGGCGCACAGACCACTGTAAAAGTACAGACAGGTTGTGTCTAGATAATTGATATTATTTGTTTGGCTAATTTTAGTAGTTCTTAACTATTCTTAATATCATATATATTTCTACTTTATATCTGCATGGGGGCATTGCATGTTTTTTGGCCTAGGAGTACCAATATTATTTTGCAGCCCATTATACCGTGAATTATCTTAAGTTTTAATTTAGGTAAGATTTTAACTTGTAGAAATTAGAGATAAATGGAAAAAATTAATGTAAATATTCGTGTTGCGCTTTATGGCTAAAGCTTTAAAAAGTTTTTTCTAATATTGTTAGAGCTACTTTTTTTTTATCTTTGCTGTTACACCAGAAGCTCAGTTGTGAAAAAGAATTAGTTATGTTTTAAGTACAAAAAACTCAACGGCTACAATCTTGCTTACTGTTTCGATTTATCTACCAAATCTCGACAGTTGCGTAAGCAGGGCAATGCGATCACAAGATGCAAATCAGGTGTAATCTTTGGATACTTGGAACAAAGCTACGGCTAGAGGTGGGATGGTTGTCGTTTTAATATTTTATATTTTAATTAGGTGCATATTTTGTTCTTTTCGCATTTTAGTCAATTGAGCTTCCGTTTTTATCATAAAATACCCGCTAAGCCTACAAAACCACCTAATATCTGGCTAAACCTTGATCCCTTTGCTACGTAAGCGTAAGGGTGTAAGGGATAATGGTTACATACATTGTTTTACACTCAGCTGGGATGTCTTCCGCACCAAATTAGAAGTAATTGTACAGACGAGGAAAAAGTAAAACTCTTTCTATAATTAATGTCTAGTGGTTAAAGGCGAAGCTACGCCTTTAAACCAGAAAATAACAAATATTAATACCAATAAGATTGGGTAATCTCTCAGAATTAATATAAAGAAGTAAACTTTAAGGGAAGGTTCTATTTTTTAACAATATTTGGTAAAAATAAAACCGTTACAACGACTATAAGGTAATATTATGTAATGAAAACAAAATCCTTTTAATACTACACCCAACATTTTTAATTATTATATATGTTAAAGAAGAAAGTAAAAGAAATTATCTTCTTTGTTGCTGGGTCTTGCATATCCATAAACCGTTCAAGGAATCAGTTTTCAAGTCATGGTAGCTAAAGCTATCATCTTAATAAGGGATAGCTGTTGAATAAAGCGAGCCTGGAACACATAAAACATCATGAAAAGATTCTTAACAATAACTTTGAATAATAATTCTCAACCCAATTGCCCTTAAGAAAAAAAACTGGGGGAATACTGGAAACAATAAAATATGTTACCTTCTTTTTTTTAAAGAATGGAAATACATTTATTTCTTGTTATAATAAAATAATTTTAAAAAATATTATCCTGTTAATATAAATAAAAATATTTATAAAATAATTAAAACAGTTTATTTTAATTTATATTTTCAAAAATCATAAAATTCGTTAGGCTCTAAAAATTTTATACTACCCTAAAAAAGAAGGACGGAAATTTTTTACAAAGATTTATATTGTAGTACGCGGGAATTTAACAACAAAACAATTAAAGCAATATTACTTTATATACTGTAAAATAGAGAAGCCTAAATATTAAAAAAAAAAATATTAAAAAAATAAATAAAAAGGTTAATCAAAAGTTATGACCCGTTTTTTCTTATTATATTAAAGAAAATGTTGCTTCGCACTATTAAATAACATAAAAGCCTTCAGGCCTAGCGAAAAGCGCAGTAAGAATAATACCAAAAAATATTCCATAACTTGTTGTTTTAAAACAAAAGAAATATCTTATATTACATCTTACTTGTTTCTACTGAATGGTCCCAATTACCTAAGAGAAATTCCTTTCTAAATTTATAATTCAAAAAATACTTTTAATCATTTTATAAAATCCCATAAATATTTATTTGAAAAAAATATGAAGTATTTTATTATAGTAAATTACTGAAAATACCATTATTTGAAATGTTAAGAAAATTGCGCTTAATGTATCTCTTAATAGTATAAATTTAATAAACAAATTTTTTACCTAGTTCTGAGTAACGATATAAATCAATAAAAAGAACACAAATAAGAAGACATATAATAAAAAATGAATCTATTGCTATGAATAACCAGA
>JACYFI010000244.1:0-15839 GCA_020975735.1 Ophiocordyceps xuefengensis
AAATAATTAATAAATTATTAGACAACACCTGTATACTCTTTTACAGGGTCTTGGCCACATAGACTTGCTCCCTTAGCGATAGTCTCCTTACAAACGGGTCACTACCTAGTAAAAAAAACAGTAAACTGAATTAGGTTGAACTTACATATAAATTTTGATTTTTTTCCTTAATTCTAATCTTTTGGTTTTTTTTTCATAGCATAGCTTGCGCAAAGCCCGAAAGCCAAAAAAGACTCAGTAAAGCCAGATTAATCCATAACTTCTTTTATAATCCGTAACCAAATGTCATTTCATAGAAATAGATCAATTAAAGTATTCTCATAGTCACATTGTCAAGTTACCCTTCGTTAATCCTTAAAATTTTACACATATTCTATCATAGTGACAGTAAGGCTGCAATCAGGGTCTTCTCTCCTAACAGAGTGTAAACTGTATTGCCACCGCCTATTCCATATTCACGAGGATCAATCCATAGAGCACACCCCTGTTTGTATCGTACACCATTCATGCAAGTTCCGCATTAACGCCAGGCAATTCGCTACCTTAGGACCTCACTCTAAGGACCGCCCTTTAACCCGGGGGTTATCCGTCGGACCTAAATAATAGTAATTTCAAATTATCTCTTTAACCAAAAGGCGGCACCGGGCAGATTTCCACAACTTATAACTTTACATTTTATATCTTTTCAGCAGATAGGGCTGTGGTTCTTAATTAAAAATTCGTACCAAATCCAAATTTTTATGCTCTTTTCCTTTTTTACGTGAATTAACAAGAAATTGGTGGCCCTCCCTTATTTCCGAAGTTACGATAAGTCAACTTTGCCGAGGTTCCTTTCCGCGCCACAAATTTTATCCTTGGAAGGATTAGGCTAATGTGGATACCTAAACTTTGAATATTAAAATATAACAGGTTAGAATTCATTTTCCGGATCTTTAATAGAAGAATGTTGCTCTAAACCATTGCCTATTTTAAGATGAACTTTAGGAATTCGTGAATTCGCATTTAAACGTGCGGAGCCTTTATTAAAGATCATTTTTCTTTGCCTCCCGTGTAAAGGATGAAGTAACGAAAAAAGGTATAACATATTTATTGTTATATCTGGAAAGACTTGTTAATCCATTTTAAAATCTAGAACTTTAACTGCTGGAGTATTGTATATAAACTTTACCCTGGGTTTAAAATACCATTTAAGCTTTGTAACCAGAAGGCAATCCATTTCTTTTCCCCTGTGTGATTTTAAACACAGTTTTACCTTCACCTAATATGTATTTCGTTTCATTTTATAATATTTTACAGAAAAACACTTCCTTCGCCTTCTACCAAACCTACCTAATTCAGTAAGGATTTGTGTATATAGCAAAATCCCTTCTACCAGGTCGTTCAAAGGCGTTTCTATTTTAGGGAAAGAGATGTCAAAATTGCTTAGGCATAGTACCGAATCTGGAAGCTTATATTACAATTTTAGCTAATTCTTCTGTAGTAAATGCCTGGCGTTATTAATATTTAACTTAACAGCTGGTTTAAAGCATACTGCAAAATCCACACACCTTCTCTGTATTAAAAGATAAGCTTCACTAAATGTGTTAAAAAATAGTTCTACTAAGTCTTTAATAGAAGGAGCTTTCCATAAACTACCTGCCCATCACTACGCATAGCATGCGGCCCTACATCCTAAAAATGCCTTATTTCGTTCCTAAAAGAATTTTTATCACTTTTTTATGTTAGAGAAACTTTGAAAAACAGCTCTTTACCTTAATACCTAATTTTAAGTTGATTTTTAGTATAGGATATATGGAAGCATCCTTCGCTTTTTTTTTATTAAAAAAAAAAAGTAATCGCAGGCTATATAATTTACGAAGTCAAGATTGTTATTATGTAATTGTGTCTTAACATTATTAAAACTAGTTAAACCCAAAGATTGGGACAATTTAATTTCTATTGCTTAAAAAGTAATATTATCTAAATCGTTCGAATTCACAATATTCAAATTTCCCAAGGTTTCCCTTGGGGCCAAGAGTACACTTACAATATTTAATATATAAGTTGAAAAACCATCTACTCGGTTGGCTCTCTTTTACAGCAGTTTTTTGCACGTAACTCCTTATTTAGACGCGATAACCCATTCCTTTTCTAGAATCGTCCAAACTTTTACCATACATCACGTGGATTAGCTGATCCGTCCAAGGAATCTTTCGGTCCAATAAAAGTTCTACAGTATTTAGGAGCTTTCAGGGTGTCCCGGCAGTTTTCATCTCTTAGATTCACTAAGTCGGGGGCCTTAATCCCAATTTCATGGTTGCTAGCGTCATTTACGCCTTCGTTTCTCCTACTAGCTGAACTTTTTTTCTCAATTCTATTGACGGTTTTGTTCTATTTTGTATCTTAGGTAACAAAATATTTTTGTTCTTAGAGTATCAAAGATATAGTTACATTTTTCCAGCACATTTTATAACGTCAAATGCTGTCTTAGTAAAAAAAAGATTTCTATCGTTTATAATTTTACATAATAATAACTAAGAGCCGTTACTTTAACTGATTTATCCTAGCTTTAAGGGGGAAATTTTCTTATTTAAGGTTACTCATATCAACCATTTATCACTTGAGTTAAATTTATTATAAATTCTATTTAAAAAAACTAAAATCCATTATTTACTCAACGTTCTGCTACCCCCAAACGCCCTATGTTCTTAACATTTAAGGTTATATTCTTAATTGCATTTATCACTAGGGCAATTGTATGTTAAGATACGATATTAACGTGAGATTATACTAAGCTCTTAAAAAATCCATTTTTAGGCTGTGACAGGCTACACAGGAAGCAGTCGTATAAATATTGTTAATAGAACCAATTTCTTTTAATTCATTAAAATAATAGAACTGTTGAGCATCAAACTATCTAACTGTTGGAAGTTATTTATACTATTATAATGACAAAATATTACTTATAATATGTTAATACTATAACTGTTAGCCCAATACTTGTTATAACTTGGTTTATATTAATACTAAATATTGAGCATTATACTATAATTAAAGTCTATTAATAGAAGCTTTTTTCAATTAAATGGTTTTAATTAGAAAACTAATTACACAAAACTTTATTTTTACAGAAACCATGACCAGTGAAGTCATAGTGTCTTCACACCAACTTCCGCCCTCTGATGTTGTAATTGTGTCTTAGGTAAGTAATCTCTTTATGAACGGTTCATGGTACAGGTTCCTGGATATTTTTGTTTAGATCCGTTAAATTTAGATCTCTATGCTTAACAGGCCCTCTGTTTACGGGTCCTAAAATATGGCTGCTTTCGTAAGCTCTATCTCCCTTGCGAATTTAATAAAACCTTTCTTATTTCACTAAAAAATAATTTAGCAACCTTAACTACTTGTTCCTGCGGCATGTTTCCCTTTTTAACATACACGGAAACTGCTTATAAACGGAAATTTATCCCTAAATTGGTTTGATATAATATTTGTGAGACTATCCACTTATACAACGGGTTCATTTTACCCGGTTGACTTCGTAAGCTCCCGAAGTTTAATAAAAAAAATTTTTTTTAAAATTTAAAATAATTTATAAATCTTAAATTAAATTCTGAATACGATATGAGTTTGTTACATATACTTCCTCTTTTTCTTACCAGCTTTTCTTTTAATACCTAAATTATCGACAGTTTAAGTTTAAAAATTAGAATAAATCCTAAATTGATCCGTTATTCCCAATATTTTAAAAAGTTAACCGTGATTTACCTTCACCGCACTGCAGGTTTAGCTGTATATTTGCAAAAGCTGTCGCGCATAAAAGGATTGTTTTTTTTCTTTGTTAGTTGGGTCAGGCTAAAAGATATTTAATCTTTTTAACTTTCCCTGCACTAACTTTGTCTTTCACCTAAAATGTATGATGGATATATTCTTTTATATTTTCCGAAAAATAGGATTTTAAGTTAAACTTCTAACGATTGTTTAATCACTAATGTTTAGAGCTGGCGAGCTCCCTAATAGAAAAGCCGTTTTTTAAAACATATATATATTCAGGTTAAACTTGAACCAAAATATGCTGTCTCTGTTATTAAAGTTCTTCTTGGCTTCAATACCTCTAATATTTGTAAAGTCAAAAATTAGATGGCATGTTTTGTGAAGCAGGCATGAATAGTCGAAAAGAGATTTATTTTTTTAGACAGCGAAGCCGCCCGACTTTTCCTTTTAATACCACCTACTCTTTTTTGCTAAATTTTAAGACCACTACCTACATAAACTATTACCATTTGGACGTTTACTATTCATTTATAGATACCTGATTATTTTGTGTTATCTTATAAATTTGAAAATTTTTCTTGCTGGCTGGGCTTCGCAGCGCACAAAATGGTTGCATTATTAACTTTTATAGGGTATTTTGAAGATGTCTGATTGTTAAAATTATAAATTTCTCATATGGTTTTTTTTTTTTGTTATAGTAAATTATTTTAAATGGTAAACTTAATTGAATTGGAGAATTTAAAATTTATATTTATTCCATTGCATCTTACCGAAATTGGAGCCTGACTATTCTTAAGCTAATAATTATATAACTATAATTAACTAAGCTCCAACCAACAATATAGTCCCGATAACTGCACCCTTAAGGTGCTTTGGCGCGGAATAATCCAATTGTTATATCCTGATAGTGATTTTATCCTCACCCGAAGTCATTACCTTAGCCAATAAGATGTTATACTACTCTTACTTGGTATGATTGGCTTTGGCCAGGTTCCCGCAATTGTGGTTTACTGCAGAAGTTACCTTCTACAAAAAGGGCTTGTAGCTTGAACCTTTCCATTCTATGGTCTGATAATTCAAGATATAATTTTGCCATTCCGAGTCTCAACCCACGATAAACGTTTTCATGATCCCCCCAATTTGTACAAATAAAACGTTTTACACACTTCGTCTGAGAATTAAATTATGTACCTGCTAAGAATATTTAACTTAAATGCTACTATTATAGGTTTGCAGAAACAAACCTACTCTTTACCCGAAATTTTCTATATGTATATAGACAAACATATAAATAGCAAAGGTCTGTAAAGCTGAAGTCTTTCTCCCTAAATAAAAGTATCTAACTATATAAAACTTTATTACCGTTTTACAATTAATAAATACTTACTCTGCGTAAAATAATTGAAAATAATTTTTTATTTAATACTTTCCACTTTGTTTTAAAGCTTTAGCTTACTGCTGGTTAGTAAACCACCTACTTTTTTTTGCATGCTGCTGTTAAATATCAAAGGATACTTTTTCGTTAGTATCGTTATTAATACATCCGGCCTTTACACCTATAGGCTAATAGCTGATTTAGCTATTTTATGCGCTGTGGTATTTTTCGAAAAGTATCTATTTACTTTTCGCCTCTAAAGTAGAATATTTTAATCTCTAAATTACTTGTTGGGAATATTTCTTTCCTGTATGCATGGCAATAAGATAATTGATTTCCTAAGCTCCTTCATTAGAATACCGTCCTTTCTCGTTAAAAAATTTAAAGTGTCTTCTTTGTATGTTTATAAGCCTAGAAAAAGAATTTGCCCACTTTTCTAAGTTACGTTTATGATTGAGGTAATTTAAAAGCCATAAGTAATTGTCTTTGTAATAACTTGTTCTTCTCCAGTAATTATATTCTAATATCAATAAAGTAAAAGTTACGTATATCTCATATTTTAAAAGAGCGAGCTTGCGCCGTGAAGGAGGATGTTTTTCGTAAGACTTAATTGACTTAACACTATAATATTTATAAATCTATTAGTTAAAACTTTATAGAGCCACCATATCCCTCGGGGATTTAGTTAAATTTTAATATAATATTTTTAAGTCCGCAGCCATATATAGCACTTTATTATTCTATCCGGAGGGATAGGGGCCGAAAGCCCATCATTTAAATATTTGAATTTTGATTCAGATAACCTATTTTTATTACGAGATTACGGGTGTCAAGTACCTGGTAGTTGCCATATCATTTTTTGTTTCTGTGAGCTTGCCCCTATAAAATATCCTTCTTATCATCTTAAAATAGACTTAATTTATGTTTTGTATTTAAAGCGTATTATGGTCTAATATAACAATGTGTAACCAAAAGTTGACCACTTCAATTGACTGCATTATTACTTTATCAGTGTCCAGGCGGGTATTACAAACTATGACAATGCTAGCAGTTTTTTTTATATTTAATTACATGATTTAATTTTCTATAAAACCTAAAAAACATAAGACTTATTGAGCTTAATTTCGTATTTGATATTCGTATCCTTCCGAATAAGGTCTGACTATACGTTAAGCCTTTATAATTGATAGCTTTAGGCCTGGCAGAACGTAAGCTAGCTCATTATAAATTTAAAGCAACCAACAATTTAAGTCGATTGAACGGCACACCTATATAGTGTTTGGGCTGGACGGAATCGCACCATTATACTTCACGTATATCAATCTATTGTTTTACCTGTACCACGACGTATTACCTGTGCCACAAATTGTTTACCATAGTTTGCTGTCCCTAGATGCTTAAGGTTTTCCCCGTCAATTTTGATGGGTTTATTGCAGGAAGTGTCATTTCTACACAATGGCTGATTTTAAAGCTGCTTACATCTTTATTTACCCGCCTACCACAGTCAGTGGTGTCCTTCCTACAACCTTTACCACAGGTTCTTTCGGAGCCTTTATGCTCACAATCACCACTGTTCGCGACTTTTATAAGCCTGATTGGACTATGAGTAGAATCCCCGTGCTTCGGGGTCTAACTTTAGACTCTGTTCGTATTTTAACCCCCGGTCTAACTACGAATGTGCTCGCCTCTAACGTTAACTTGTCGTGACCAATTAATGCAAAAGGTACCGTCTCTTTTTTATCTAACTGTTATTAAAAACTACTATTTTCGTTTAGTTTCCCTTCATGGTACTTTCCACTATGCTCATGTATCCATATTAGCCTTTGGAGGAAGGTATCCCCTCTTTTCAATACAAGTTTTTATTCCGTTCTACTTTATAGGCTACCTTTTTACTCCACCGTTAATTTCCATATAGAAATCTCTTTTATTTTTTTCTCTGGAAGTTTACTAAGATGTTTCAATATCCACATTCTTTAGGATTAGTGTTTCTCTTCAGAGCTATTTAGTAACCAATGGAAGTTTACCCCCAATATTCTCTGCCTTCCCAACTAGTTTTAACTTGCGACTTTAATAAAACAATAAGCAGAAGCAATCAGAGAGATAGCAGCTCCCTTAATTTCTATAAGCTTTATTGGAAAATTTGGCCATGGCTGGAGACCCAGAAGACAAAATTTTTATAATTTGCATAGTTAGGAATAAATAAATTTACAATTCTTAAATAACTCAAAATAAAGAAGTTTAGGCATAAGAATAAGGGTTAATAACCCAAGGTTTCACACCAGCCCTTTCATCTCAGAGCCGAGTTCAAAAATATTGGAGTTTTATGCCTAGCGGATATAAAAATATTCTCTTTGATACTGGCTAAATTTCCAATAGTTTCCTTTATATAGCTATATAATACAATAACTACCTATATATCTTTTTATGTTTTAACGTATTTCTATATGTTCTAAAGTACAAGGGTATTTGATATTATCGGGGGTTACCTGTGAAATCCTACACCAGGAAACCCTCTCCCAAGGAGGCGCCTTTACCCTCACCATTAACCGTTTCTGGATTTGGACATCGTTTAGTTGTTAGGCATTTATTTACACTATCTATAAAATATACTAAACTTCTAAGTAATATTATACTAATTAATTATGTTAACATCAACCCTGCACCCCTAATTATTATACAATTGGTGAATATAAAACCTTCAAAAGTAAAGATATGAATACATTATATCCATTGCTTTGTAGCACAAAAATATACATATCTAGTTTTTACCTCAAGTACCCCTTACGAAGCCGGCTCAAAGAACCCCCTAATCGAGATAGGGGTATGTGGCCATGAAAGAATAAACGCAAGGTAGCGTTAGCACTCTAAAAACATTTTCATAAATAATAATTAATTCCATTGTGCAGCATTCATTGTAGTATACTTCTGAGGCGGCTTCGTCGGTTTTCCCTTCTGCCCTTGCACCCCCCCACCATTCTCGGTACGAGATATGACTGGCGTGCCTATCTTGCGAACAGAAAAATTATGTTGCCTTACCGTCTTGTACGGTTGTTATAGTGAAACAAGTAACTAATGTAAACACTCCTTTACCTTCATCAACAAGTATGCCAGGGGATATAAGCACTCCCAAGCAACTATAGCCCTTTCTTTTTTTTACAATACGTTACCAGGACAGGCCAATGACGGATTTCATTACAAGCCCTTGCTTCAGCAATCTTCTTGGACTTAAATTTTTCTAATCCTTGAATGCCCCTTACTTTGTCCCCCCCTCCCAGGGTGGGTAAATGTGGCGACCCTACCAAGGGGTAGTTAGGCCAGCCCCGATCTCTTCGAGAGTAAGCGGTCGAAAAGCAAACATTTTAATTATTTATAACGGTTTAACAACTAGGTTAAAGTGTATATAATCTTCTGCATTATTAAATCCAAGAGTTACTTGTGGATTTAGAACGAAGAATTTGAAGTTAAGCCTTCCTATTTTTACCAATTAAACTCACTCCTTGTTTATTGGTTTTTTACTGCTACAAACGGCCGTACTCAGTGGATGCTAAGGGGCTAGAATAACTGTAGCTGGTTACTAAAGACAACGCCCATATAAACAAGCCTTTTACAGAGAAAGCATCCGATTCGAAACGGGATGTGGTGTAAACAACCCCTAATAAATTCAACTACTCAACTTTTAAACACTCGGCATTCGCTTAATCGTCACATATTAAAGCCCCTGCTTATAAGCTCTTATATAGTCCCTGTTTTTTATTTAACTTAAACCTGCCTTTGGTGGGAGTCCACTTCCTCTAATAATTTGTTTCCTTTTTCCACCAGCTTTCTAAATCCCTAATCCCCTTGCTGTGCTCCTTTTTTACTGTCCTAGCTCGCGCCACAGAAGAATACTAATCGAGCTAGCCTAGCCGAAGGGATAATCCGATACCACCGGCCACTAATAACCAATTCCTATCCTTAGAACAGTCATGGGAATGCTTATTGCTAGGCGATCAGGAATAGGCAGGCTAATCCCCTCAGCGAAATCGACAGCTTGGAGGGATGATTTCTTATCAAGAACCACCTTTAGCGATTAGTTAAAGGAATCTTACTACTCCATTAATTTATTTAGAATACTTGTGATGCCTCTATATTAACTACTTATACATCCCAGTATTCCTTACAGGTGTATTATATTTTCACGTCGATTTTAATTACCTTCCAGGTAGCTTTAAGCTATATCCCACTATTATCTATTAAAAAATTTTGGTTCAAGATATGGATAAAAAAGCTCCCCTAGAAGCAAAGATCTTATTTTTTTTTTTCTTGTTTGGCCTTATTAATTTTACAAGCTTTTAACGAACAGTTTTTCTCAAGAGGTATTAAGAGTTAGTAGAGAGCCCGTAAGGCAGAAACAGAAGCGTACCACACCACCCGTAACCCTGTCGAAAAATAACTGCTATTGAATAAGGATATAAAATTCACAATGAAAACAGATCTATTCTGCTGAAATTATATTTAAAAAATTGAGAAATAAGGATTTGAACTTTTAACCATCTGTGTGATGTAGACAAGTAACGTCTACCATTGAACTTGATTTTCTCTATGATTTTTGAAATAATTATTACGGTGGGCTCCTTATTGTATTTAGCCTTTCATAAAATAAATTAGCAGTGGCTTGAAATAAATTAACAGGAGAAAAGCAGAGAACCAAGCGTCTAAAAAATAACGGAAAGCCTAGCTTCACTATTACTTCACGACGCAGCGTATAAAAACAAAAGATATTTAGGTTTATTGTTGGTTGGCGACATACAACATGCAATGCACATTTTTTCTGTGGTATCACGCGATCCTGTATCCCCTATTTTTTTCCAAAACGTGCAAAATAAGACGCAAGCTTCTTATTTATAATAACAGGCTATTTGTTTGACACTATATAAACCTAGCAAAACCAGCCGCCCTAATTTTGCAGATCCGCGCAGGGGAAGGGTTTAATTATAATCCAAAACAGAGCGAGCTACTTGGAAAGGGGATTGCGTAATTTACTATTAGGCTTGAGGCTTGTTCTAAAAGTTTAAGGTGTAGTTTAAGGCAATTTTAGAAGAAGTAGAATTACAACAAGGAAAGTCTTTTAAAAAGTACAGAAGAAAGATAAAATTAGTGAACAACCTAAAGATAAGTCTGTACTGTAAGACCCCTAGCCCAAACCCTATCTTATACTTTGGATCTTTAGTGCTGTATGAATAAGTAAGTTATATTAACTTTTGCTTAAACCTAGCTAAGCAACGCTAACCTAAGTATCTATCTAAGGCAGGAAAGAAGGAATGATTGAATTTATAGTTGTTGCAAAAAATAGCCTTATATAATATTTATTGCTCATCTGTATGCCTTGTTTATCGGTATTCTTAGTGCACTATCATCGCTAAAATTAAGATTATACTGCAAGACAACCCAGTCAATATTAATAAGAAGTATATTTATATATTCTCTACCTTTAACTGTGACTTGTTCTGTCATAATGTACTCATCTCAATTGATTACTATAGAACAAAACATTAACATTAGCTGTTTGGCTTCGTAGAATTTTTATTTATATGTATGGTACTCTAACTTCTTCTTTAGCTATAATTATCACATTATTTGCGTTGTCGAGTAAGGTAATAAATTAGATTGTTTATTTTACTATTATAACTATTTTAATTGGGCTGCCACTATAGTAAGGCCAATTTGGCTGAATGCATAAATTTAATATTAATTGTTACAAAAAATGCTAAAGGGATACATTTCAATTAATTGCTTTGTAATCACTTGTTTCTTAATATTAATAACATCAGATAGATAGGAAAATAATATAGATCCGGGCTCCCTATATATACATTTAAATAAAGAGAACCTATAAAGTTAAATTCCTAGATAATTTAAAATAAAGAGAAATTTGA
Source organism: Ophiocordyceps xuefengensis (assembly GCA_020975735.1). Taxonomy (NCBI): domain Eukaryota; kingdom Fungi; phylum Ascomycota; class Sordariomycetes; order Hypocreales; family Ophiocordycipitaceae; genus Ophiocordyceps; species Ophiocordyceps xuefengensis. The sequence continues at coordinate 11,044 of JACYFI010000244.1, forward strand.
GCAAATTAATCTATTTAAAAGACATTAAGAGAAGCTATAGGATTTTTTATTTAATTATAAGCAGTTCAACCCGAAAAATAATGCAATTATCTTTAAAAAGACATATAATGAATATTCATACTGTATAACCATATAAAAATACCCAATCCTTATAAGGTCGAATGGATCCAAAACCATTTTGACTTACAGGGCTTTATTTTTTTTTTTTTAATAACCCGAAAACAAGGCTAAATATAGTTATACTCGGGGCTACTTAGTATTTTTTCCCTTGTTGTGCAAGTTATCTCTAGATAATACAGCATCTGTTCCTTTGCTTTGCATTCCTTACTTCCTAGCTTTGCCCCCACTATGCAAGCAATACAAAATCGAGCTAGCCTACAAAGCGGGTAATCCCGAATAGTCCAATCCGCCCACTATAACCCCATATCATATTCCCTAGGGAACAGGGTTTCAGGATCGGGGTTCGGACACTTTCACTGTCCCTGGCTGGTTGTTAGTGAAAACATACCCATGCACGCGCCCTCCTTCAAGATTAGCGAAAATACAATATACAATCTGCCACCCCTTGGAATTAGGGAAAAAAGAAGTCAACACCTTTAGTGTACTGACGCTTTGCAGTTTTGCGTATTATTGTATATTTTTTACAGGCACAGCGAGCTTGCATAAAAATAAATGAAAAATAAAGAGAGTCTTCGCCACTCAAGTGTAAAATAATTGAAGGATAAATCACACAAGACTCCTATTCAATGACCCTACAGGGTCCTTCGCCACGGAAGGGCTTTATAATTCATAAAACGCGGTACTCAGACTTGAAATTGGCAATCCAGATCGGAAATCTGTAGGTCTATCATTAACTTATGCCGTTTAAAGTAGTTTATTTTGTAATTTGCTTTCGATATTCTTTTATTGCTATAAAGGCGAAGCCTTCTTCCTTAATACATACGGGCAACCCTAAAGGATCAGCGGAGCCATATTTGAAAACATCTAATATTAATTATTACAGATCCAACAAAAATGGTTTATAGTATAAGGTGACGAGAGTGATTCTGTTCAACATCAACAGCTAGTTTTATTATTAGTTAAAATGTAGAATTTAGATTTCATTGTGCTTCTAATCCCTAACCGAAGGTTATAGAGAAAGGGGATTTTCAAAGAAGTAAGGAAGCACCACCTAGAGAGCTCCATCCCTATAGGGCTACAATACTAAAGGAAATTTTAGGTTTTGCCTAATCTTCTAGCCTCTGCGTAGCTACCACCTAAGACAGTATCTTACCTAGCTCCCATTAGCTATTTTTTAGCTTGCGTACTAGTCAAGGGGATAAAGGAAGGGGTAATGGGATACGCTGTGACATATTCAGCCTACCACCCCCACCAAACTAAAATTAATTGACCTCTTAAAGTAATATAAGTCTAAATTTCTTATACTAGATTTATTGTTAATAATATTGAGTAGGCTTTTTGAATTTGTTATTTGCCTAAGCAATAACAATGAGCCGCTATCGTATTAAAGCACGTTTTTAAGAAAAATGTAAAATTGAAATACAATGAAAATCAACTTATCGATATCATATTAGGAGTCGTAAAGCGAAAAGTCTCCACATAATCCCGCTATCATAATCTGGTTTCGATTATCAATTATTATAAACTGTTTTTCACATTTATATTGTTTATCTTCTTATCTGCGACGTTTTCATGTGCTATAATTCCAAATCAGAATACAGAATTCACTTCTTCCTCCTTGTTTACTCCTTTATTCTCAGCGGGCAGATTAGTCCAAATTGGTTGAGGCGCAAGCTCAGTCCATAGCATGCAAATTCTGGAAGGTTTCCAATTGACTTACTACTGAATTTTGATTCAGCTTCATTACTTCGCGACTTAGGTGGTTGGTACAAGTATGGATTTACTAAGGATCAAAGTTGAGAATGATCTGATAAAAGGTTGTTCTGAAGGAATGGTGATGACTGCTAGATCTATTGATGTAAGTTATCCCCCTCTAATAAGTTTGACCTCACCCGTCTTGTTCAATAATATCACTTTGCGAGTTATGAAAAACCAGAATAACAATGGCTATCCGTCAGCGCTGGTAATTCCTACCTCAACCAGGTTGATAAATCACGACCAGTAACCCGACCTATATAATTCCCACTCTGCTGAGTTTCCTCCGGGACTGTAATCACGAAACTAAGGATCACTATCGACGAAAAAGCGAATCTAATCTATTGGTATTACTCATTTTGGTATTTTTCTAGGGGGTCGGATTCATTAGGCCATTTTCTTCTTCTGTGCACTACGTATTAGAATGATTAATCCTTTGGGGTGTTCTCCTTTCAGGCATGTATCTAGAAGTTGGCGGGAATCCATAAATTTCGCCTTGGTTGGAGCGGAGTCCCTCCCAGATTAAAGTAAAGTATTTGAGAATCCTGTACCATCCTGGGCGTTTCAACATTATTAAACTTCAAATGCAGTAGTTAACTTCAAATACTCACTTATTTATGATTTGTTTATTTTATCATTTCATTCATTTAGTACCTCCTTTCTTCGTCATGGTTTATTTGTATATCGTTATTATGTAGGACCACCTCAGGTAATAACATTCGAGACATATATAAAAACAGGTCATACAAGATCGACAAAGTGTCCACATAAAGAAAATACTCGATGTATATCCTAAAATGATGGTTGTCTGTAAAATGATATGCGCCTAATATTCTTTCTAAGGCCTACAGCCTAAAGATTGTACCTGAATTGCGTAACGTTGGAAACCCAGGAACGCCTGTTCAAAGAAGAAACAATACCAAATACCCATCACTTATAGTAAATGGAGTGAAACACTATATTCTTATTTGTTGAACAAAAAGCAGTGTTACATTTGATACGTTATATAAACATTTTCAAATAACTCTCTTTAATGTCTCAGACCTACTTTCTCATGTGCAATATTTTGCTCATTTTACACCGAATCAAAGTTTTTAAATATATAAATCTAAAGGACCCTTTAATTTATAGCATAGTTGCGTCTAAACAAACCTTTTTACCATATATGAGTCGTTGACCTATCTATTCATATCCAATCGTACTGATAAAAATAGAGATTTAGGGGCACATATAATCTTTAAATTTAAGTCAAAAGAGCTTGCTGGATGTAGAAACAAAACCATTAAATTTAATATTAATTTGTTTAATTATTATAAAATTTATAAAGAGTTCTCATGTAAGTCCTACAAGGTAATAATAACCTAAAAATATATTAAATATCTTAATTATTAATCATTATACTTATTTAAATAAAAAAGCCTTCATTTTTCACTTTTTTTGTTTTAATCTTGATTATCAGAAAAAGTAAGACTAATAGGCTAATTAATCTCCTCCCTACTTCTGAAGTCATACCTCGTATTAAAAAGAATTTATCTTTTTAATAACCTTCGGTTGTTAACTGATCTTAACAGCTATATCTCTCGTACTTTAACTAAAATCTTAATAACTCTAAATAAGACTTTATAACCTTGTAAAGAATTTTTGTTGAAAGGAAAGGATGATGTCTTATCTTTAATATTCATTAATTTATATAGCAACTGATATTTACTTCATTCTGGTCTATTTAAAAGCTTCCTCAATCTTTCCTACCCCTAATAAACCCATAAATTTTGTTATAAACTTCATTCCTCTCGCATGGCTTGAGGTAATTAGAAAAAAGCTAAATTAACAATTATAAACAGTCGTATAGGTTTTTATTACTTAATCATCTTAACTAAAATAACCCTCTCCATCTACAAATCCCGCAAATCAGTTTAGATCTTAATATCCATGTGTACAGTCCGTAAGCAGTGGTAACATTAAAGATTACGAAAATGAGTTTTTTTAATCTTAATCCGGAACCATTGTCTGTTCATGAGGATCCCTTATAATTATAATCCTTCATACATACATTCATATTACGAGAGCGTGGCTTACCTGTTGTAAATAGTAAAAATTTATAGCTTGTATACATAGAGATAATCATGCTCTTTTTTGTAGTGCAAAATCTAAAGGGATTTTAATCAAAATGAGTATAATTTTTGTGCCCAATCACTGGGCGGGATTGGACACTTCTATAGTTGCCTTATTTTATATCTTGACATAGACCTCCTCTCATTGTACTATCCCCCCCAATAAAAAAGATGAATTTTTCTTAGTAATAAGATATCTCATATTCTGTAAACTCTATTTAAAATTCGGTGTACATTATGAAGCCTGAACGGTAATAACTACTTCTTTTAGACTTCACTAGACCTAAAACCTCCATCACCGATCTGTTAAAAACCTGTTACACAATAGAGGAGGGTTAAGATTGAATCCCTTTTTGGTATTTCGTACTATAAAATCCTTTTTAAAACACTTTAAGCCGCAGCTAATATTTTTGTTAAATTGCATTAATGGGATTTTTAGGGTTACAAGGCCAGGTTTAATAGATATTCATATAACCTTTTAAAATGTTATAACTACTTAAATAAGTATATGAAAACAATCATATTCTATAACACTTAAAAACCAAAAAAGGTAACTTAGTTTAGAAAGCAGTGAATACTCTGAAGGCTAATAACTCCCTTGGCAAAATGTACATCTATAGCTCCATTTCTATCCCCTTTTAATTTAAAAGCAAGTAGTGGCGAACGTTAGTTTGCTCCACTAGAGGATACATAATGTTTACTGTATTTAAAAAAGTAATTCGAAAGGATAATACGGCTTCTATTCACCCTATAGGAAGGGTCATTGAGCTCCTAATTCTACTTTGGTGTTAAGACTCAACCTTTTATTAG
>JACYFI010000245.1:0-12203 GCA_020975735.1 Ophiocordyceps xuefengensis
ATTTCCCTCAAGGCTACAGGCAGCCTCTCTACCGTTGCGGTGCTAACCTGAGCTAGCTTTATAAAGGGTGGGGTGCTTCATGGGCTTTATTGTTTTTCTATGCTTTGCAAGGGGCTTAGGCTTAGAAAAATATTTTTTTTTCCACAAAATCTTTTGAGCTCTGCTATTTTTGTCGCGCAGGCCGCCGGGCTTGCTGCTGGTTCGCCAGCCTGAAGCAACAAGTATAAAATCAGTATGCAAGATTTCACCATCGAACCGCAATGGGTCCATGGGCTGGGCTTGCAGGTAGGCTAAGACTCAAAAGTCTAAAAGGGATTCCAAGAGTTCAACATTGATTTTGTTACAATGTTTATCTTTTTTATTAACTGTACCTGTCTTAGGTCGAATTATATTGATTTGTATAAACTCCTACCTAGGGGGAAAAAATATTTAAAAGGCTAATACGTAAAGGCAGCCCACCTAATCAAAAAATACAGTACCTAATTAACTAGCGTATACAACCTTTTGGATTATATCCTTTCCAATTATTTTTCCATAGTATTTAATAATAGACTAATCAATTTGATAATGTACAAGCGACAATTTATCCAATATCAACTATTTGCATATTTATTTAGGCTCGTAGATGGGGATAACGTAACTTTATTTAAGTTAACAACAATTAAGTTATACCTGGTAGCGTATTTATCAAAGATTGAATTCTATCAAAAGAAAATGAAATAAATCTTATTATGTAATAATGCTTTGGGAGAAACGTTATTATTTAGGCGTATTTATTGACATAATATAATGGTGTTTCTATTTTTCTTGGACAAGGTATCTCTACCTCCTTTATTTATTATTAGTAGGGTTATGTTTGGGTGTCTGATATAAAATATAGGGCTAGGTTACTATTTATTCTTATAATATACCATTGATTGAGGCCGTTATTCTTTATTATTATATCTAATCTTTTAGAATAATATCATCTCGTATGGGTAGACTTATTTTAAACCTTTTTATTTAAATTAAAATTTTAATGCAAAACACAAAATAAGTTTTAATTTGTAGGGGGAATTTATAGCGTTTGCTCTAAAAAAACAAACGGTTTATGGTTTGAATATTGAACTACTTTTAAAGGGCACACGTAGGAAGTCACCCCTGGGAGGTTAGTATTGTTTTTAGCCGGGATATTCCTTAAGTAAAGTCTATATGGGTATATTATGAGACTTAATTCTTTACTATATTCCTAAAGTTACATTTAGACGTATATACTTTACTATAATTGTTCGTATAGGGACCATAACTGATCTTTTATGCTAGTTTTTTAGTACCTAGTTGAGGAAACTACGATTTGAATTAAAGAGTTAATTCGAATGTATTGCTGGAGTGGCTCATGATTCAGTTATACTTATGGAGTGCTTCTACTAACATATTTCAAAGGGGTTAGAAAGTTCTATCATATTTAGGATTAGCACACGGATTGGTAATCAAGTGGTCTTTTTGTTATCAGAGCGGCAGGGGGGGCAGTTTTATTCGATTAGAATGGGGACTAGATCTCTGTATCTTTCTCCACTACGGTTTAGCTCAATCTAATGCCTAAATTATTCCGTAGTCTTGTTTTTTTATTCTTAGTGTTTGCTATTGGTGGTACACCTATTAACTTTCATTCATAAGGGGAGTCCTTGTCTTTTACAGGTATTACTGAAAGATTGCCTATTTCTTGGAGTTCTTTTGGCTTTGTAACATCACTTATTGTATTATCAAGCAGCCCTATTTACAATTAAATGATTTAATCGATTTACTTTCGGTGGGTTTAAGTTTACTAGTTCTAGAACATTCGCTTATCCTTGATGTAAATAAAAGAAGCATTCGACTAAATTATATTGTTTAGTTCTTTTTTATCACGTAGTTATTTAAGTATTATCCTGGTATGATATATAGCGTATTACATATTCTGTTACTAATATGTTTATTAGTCTATAAATCTCTTTCTAATTGTAATATAACAATTTAGGATAGCCTGACGGTAACAGTTTATTATAAAAGACTATAACGAGGAATTATTCTTTCCTTGTATACCACAGGAGCAACCACAAAATAAAATAACTTTTTATATTTCAACAATAAAAAAGGTTTAATGCTAACTAAAAAAAAGAAGTTAATTACATAGCAATATACCCTAATTCTCCGCTTCTTATTACTTTTTTCTAAACCTTATTAGCACCTATAATGTTTATTTTAAAATATTTAGGTGTATGTCCCAATTGACATTGGACTTGTGTGAAATAGACACTTTTTCTGGTGTTTACGCGCTATTTTGGTAGGTGTGCTCATTTCTAAATTTTGTATAGGAGGAAATTTACAGAGAAGGGGTGGTTTTTTGGAAGCTGATTGGTTATAAATACAGAATACCAAAATGGGGTTTATAAATCCATAACCAAATGCCAAAAGGTAGTACAATGATGCTCAATCATCAATTCACCTCAAGGTCAATCAATCACATCTATTAATCCCTTAACCATTTATACCACAATTACCTAAAAGCTACGCCAAAAGGTATATCCTCTTCATCTTCGTACCAACCACTAACCAGTCTCAAGGTCCAAACACCTTCTATATACCCCCTGAAGCCTGTAGTTATAACTTACCACCCTGAGATATACTTCTTGGATATAAGATTTATTTTACCAGATGATTAGAATTTATAAGAATATACTCGAATAAAATCAGGATAATCGATTGTTAAATACTTCACGTTATTTAAGAGAAATAAAAATAGGAATCGAGAGTGTGAATCGTAGAAAGGCTTTGGTGGCGACACAGCTCTTAATGGATGAGTTCGCAACAAATGTTTTGTTACACTAAGTGTGCAACTCCTCCAAAATATATATACTTTTGGCCACACAACGAGAAGGTTGACTATGGCCATAGTTACTTGAAGAATAAATAAAATGGGTTAGGGTTTTTCATGGTTTAGATAGGGTGTTTGCAGCCAAGACCAAATGTTTTCATGTTAAAGTATCTAGGTTTCACATTTTAAAAAAAAAATTCAGAGGATACTTTTTTGGATGGGTAGCTTATTTCAAATTCAAGAAGAAGATTTAATTCATTGTAGTAAGAGATAAGGTAGTCCGGAATCCACTATTTTTGAGTTTATTGGATTGACTGATGCCTTTGCTGATTTAGCAAAATACTTTTTATGGATTTTTTTTTTATTCTGCTGTTAGGGTCTTGGTGTAAACATACATACATGCACCATTAAGGGATCGGCATACACCCTGATTTTACCTGCAAACTGGTCCCTATTGTTAGAGGCTTGCGTAGCTCCACCTAAGCTATCCTTTGTCCTCTACACGCCTTGCTAACTTGCCCCCTCCTGCGTAAAAACGACAAGCCAGGTGGGGTTACAATAGGCCAGGATAGCTTATCAGTAAGTATGCCCCTTTCTAGTAGTCATAAAACTTATTTAGTAAAAACTAAACGGTAAATTAAACTAAACTCTAAAAATGGTGTTTATTATATAGCAATGGTAATAATGCTTTAAATTTTTTTAAGATTAAAATAAAATAACGTATTATATAACCATTTTTTTTTCAATTAAATACTGCCATCAATAACACTCTTTTGATTATATGAATGGAAATAGTTATTTGCTTTTGCGGTAATAGTATTAGTTTTATCACATATTACTAATATATGTGACCCTACCCAAAGAGAATTAGTTCGATTATTTCTTTTCACGGTATGTTTATTAATTAGAAAATATAAAATAAATATACAATTTATTAGGTATAAATACTGAGAATAATTAGTTTGAATTTAAAGACACTAATTAGAGTACGTAAATAATATACTACTTATGTTTTTCTACATTATTTACAGAAATATAAGTCCCCCTTAAGATCAATTTGAGTATTAGAGATATATTAATATATGAAGCTTTTTAGGTGGGTAACTTTCATCTTTATCTTTAACAATATATAGGATTTTACTTAATAACGGGGGGTTTATAAATTTTTAATCTTTAAGCTTAGTGCAACTAACTATAAAAATTAGAATTTAGCAAATTGTCATCTATAGCCAAGAATTCTATACGTAACAAATCGCACAATATAGTTACAAACCAAGAATAAATGGCTAGAAATGGACAAATTATTTTCCCTTTCATATATACTTTATTTGTTTTTATTATTGATAATAATTTAATTCGAATGGTAAAGTTTACGTTTTTGCATCTACATGTCATTTTGCCTTTACATTTGCTCTTAGGTCTCTTACAATTAAGTATAGAGGGGGGCACAAATTTTTAGGTTGTCCACAAAAAACATGCGTCTTTAAAATTCTTTTTCTTCTGTAACACCGGCAGGTCGCCTCTTTAGGTCTCTTGTACCCTTTATAGTACTATTAAATTCATTCAGATTATCTTGCAAAATCGTGTAATCTCCTGTGGTTTACAGATTAAGGAGCTAACATAGTAGCAGGATCACATGGTTATTGAGTATTTTTAGTGGTTTTATGTTTTACATATAGAGTACCCTTCAGGTATGATTTGTTTTTGTAGTTTGATACCCTTACTTTTTATGAATAGCTTTTTCGAGTTTAAAATGATTGATTGCCTTCATCCAAGCTCAAGTTTTCAGTAGTATGACCAAGTTCTGTTACAAAAAGGACGGACTAGGCTGAAAATAATTGAACTTGAACCTTAAAAAAATTATACAAATTTTTATACACTTTGTACTATTTTAAAACAAAGGAGTTTATTATTTTTTTATGTTTCGCTAGATGTAACTTTTGTGAACAAGATGGAGGCGATGTATGGCTTAAATTCACAACTGTCACTCGAATTGTACTGATTTTTTTGTAGAATTTGATGTTAGTTTCCTAAAAAATTTATTAGTAAACCATTATATGATTATTTTATGGTTTTATTTCCGAACGTTTTTTCTTAAAATATATTTAAGCACTCTTTATTTAGTTTGGATAAGCTAACGGATATTTTAATGTATAATATCTATAATACAGTCAATAATTATTTTATTTACTTTCTTTTCAACTATTATTTGTTTTAATAGGATTTGTGTAGGATTTTCAATTGATAGTTAAATTTATAAGGGATAAGGAAATTAGAAACATTTTATTTACATCTTTCTAAACTACTGTAAAATTTTAAAAAAGTATTTAAAATTTTGATTGATTATTAATTAGATTATTTTAGTAATCTAGCTCTTTATACAGGATTCCGGCTTGTGAATTAACTAGGGCTTTGTATGTTTGTTATAGTATTTAATCGTTATATTATATTAATATACAATAATTTTATTTTTTTTAGATAATATTATTAAAAGCGGATGTTAAAACGGAAATCGTTTAGTTGAAATTTTGGAGAACTAGTCCGAATTAGTTGCTAAGAATTAGTTTATTGCATTAATTAGTTGAATACCCTACGAGGATGAGACAATATAATTTATATGAAAGTAGAGTGAATAACTTTATTAAAAACGAACCGTTCATCCTAATAAACCTAAGTTTATGGGTGGTAAACGGGAGGTGAATAATCCTGGATAAAGGGGAGTTTTTAAATATTATACTTAATCTCCTTAGGATAATCAAAGGCTAAGGATGATGAAAATTAAAGTTATTTTGTAAAGGTTAGAGAATAAAAGTAAGGCGGAGAAGAATACAACCGTAGATTACCCAATACAAATTATTTGATTTAAAAATCATTTAGGTGAACCATTACTTTTACTAAAACTAAGAGAAGGAAGAATATATTTTTTATTGAGTTACAAGGTGGGGTGAACTACCTTTATTAGGGTCCTTGATTGGGTTAACAGTAAAAAAATTTCTGCCGGCTGAAACTAACTGAGATCGTTGGTGGATGGGGAATTGTGGTTTACGTTAAAAAACGCCAAACATCTAAATGATATGATAAAGCTGTTTAATGGGTAAGGTGTAACTTTTAAAAAACATACAAGATCGTTTCGGTAGAGAAAAAATAAGTAAATAAATTAAATTTATATTAATCTAAACCTTAAATATTACCTACTATGGATACCACTTATAAAAATTGCATGTATTTTTTTTTAATGCGTGTAAAATTACCGGAGAAGTTGCTAAAACTAAAAAGTTCATAGTATAGTAGAGTTGATTGAAAGTTGTTAACTGAAAATTATATAAACAATAAAAGTTTTTATCTTATAAGGTCAATAATAAAATTTAGAGTAATAGGTGGTAGAATTGTGCTCTGTGTCATCTAGGCTCCTAAAGCTGTTTGTCTGAGGGTGGTTGCCTGCATATTTTAGTCAGGCAGGCCTAACCCAGCTTCTATATGACGTCCGCTTTTGGAATAGGTTAATTATTCCATAGGTCTAGCTCCCAGAGTGATAAGATTAAGTATGTGTATATAACGCGCGAAACAAATGAGAATTTATTTATTGTATTGATTTATAAAATAGAACATTAAATAATAATTTTATCACTCTCCTTTATATTCACATTCTTAGAAATTAAAGTGATGGAATGAAATTCATTTTCATAAAAAAGAATAGTTTATTATATGGAATGACAAATTACACAAAAACATAATGGTGAGTTTGGTGATGGGCTCTTCTGATGAATGCCTGTTCAAGTGCTTGACACATTCTAAATTCGTACGTTTGGAATTCTTAGACTTAGAGTTAACTACAATACTCAAGGGTATTAATTAAAAGTGGTAGTTACAGGCGAAGTATAAAAGTCAATAATTTGCCCGGCCTTACAGAGAAGTAAAAATCCTTATATTAAATAAAGGGGGTACAGGTTCACTGCGTTTAAGGCAGGGGAAGTGATAAATATTTTCCGGGATTAGCTTAGTAAGGTTAAGGGTGATGCTTAACAGCCAACCACTCTCGCTGGACGATTCTAAAGTGTTTGAATTGAGACCACAAACTTGGGTCTGAAAAAACCCCCAAATGAAATCTAGTTACAGCGCATGAGAATTTTGGTGCCATTAGGCCTAACGCGCTGAAATCTGGAACTTTGGAGAAGATGGCAAGTCCCTAATTTTTGATTCAGGTCCTTAGAAGATGATAATAGGATTAATTATTAAAAAATTGAATAAAGCCTTTTGTATTATATATTGATAAAAATGAAATTAATGTATATGTGTTTTGGTTCTTTGGACCTAAATACGTGCCAGCATTCCGGCGGTAATACGCTTAGAGACTAAGTAACTTATTTCTCTTTAAATTGGGTTATAAAGGGGGTACCTAGACGGGTCAATTATGAGCCTTTATATGGTTTAGTATTTTCACTGATTTTATAATGCGGAGGGACTACTTACGAAGGAGGATGAAATTCCTTACACCCAAAGGGACGCGGTAAACAGGCGGAAGCACCCCCTTTAGGTAAAACTGGGGCGTTGAGGGGGCGAAGGCAGGAAGAGAACAAAACCAGGATTCGGATAACCCAAGTAGTCTGCAGGTTTAAGTGAATGATATGCCAAAGATTAGCATGAACAAATTTATAATTTTAGTTCCTCAGGTTAAACAATTATATAAATCTTCTTTGGTCTATAAAATGGAAAGTGTAAGAATTCCACTCAGAAGGTAATGATGAACCAGGGAAACCGAAAACACTACGAACGTTCTGACAAAGTAGTGCAAAGTAATGTTGGGTTTCTAATTTCGATAATCATTCGAAAAAACCTTACACCACAAATTTTGTATTAACCAAATTACAGGGAGTTAAGCATGGCAGGTTCGGGTTAATTTTTGTGAACTATATGGGTTTCCGATGTAACTAACGAAACACCTGGCTTTTATTTTTCGGATTGGCGTGGCCCTAATATAAAAATAGTTGTATAGACTAAAGTTCGCTACTACGCAAGGGGGCTTTATGTCCTCGGATTATATGGACAGAAGAAAAAAGGGGACAAAGACAACAGTATCATGGCCCTTTATATATGGGCTAATAGACGTGCAATATTCCCCTGCTTCTTGAGTAAGGGTGTCTAAGTACGCGGGATAAAACCCTATCCGACTTCGGGGGACAATCTGTAAACTTCTGGTACCAAAACCATATACGAAAGATTTTGAGTGGCAAAAGTAATTCTTTCAGTTTATGGTTAAAAACATCAGAAGTTGATGATCGAAATGGGAAGAGGGTTATCGCGGGATTCTAACGTCAATTGCAGGTTTAAATTGACCCAGGCCATAAACCAAGACTTGTCTTTGTGAAAAGAGCAACGAGTAGACGGGATTAAGCCTATAACTAGTATGAATGGTGTTATCCTAATGGGTTTCGAAGAATTTTATCAAATCAAAGCCCCTCTTCTAAAAAATTATCCTAGTACAATTTAAATTCAGCCTGTAATTATTTCAACTATTGCGCTAGACTATTAACAAATAACTAACCTAAACCACCCTGTGTTTATAACGTAGGTTATTTGTGATGCCAAGGTATTCTTTTCCATTTATTTGAGAAAAAATAATCAGAATAGTCTACCATATGGTGAAAGCTTAGATTTAGCTGTATTAGTTTACACAAGAAGGATTTAGATACTTTTTAACAGTGTATCAAATCATAATTTAAAAGGGAAGGGCTACTATAGTATAAAGCATAGTGAGATACGTCTTCATTAGTGTTATTAACATCTTATCACTAATATCGGACTTTAGTTATACCAACATTTTCCGATAACTCATCCCTTTATTGAGTAAAACATTATGTGGCTAACCCTTTTATTTTTAGGAAGGCGTTGTTTAATCAGAACAGAAAGCACAACATTTTAACACTAGAAGGTTGCCTGAAATTCTATCAATATAAGCTTCTAGTGAAATAATAGGTTTACTGATGAATTAAAGAGAGAGCTTACCCGATTATAATTGAAGTATCTAGACTCCTTAGGTCAGGACTACTCAGACCAGAGACTAGACAGAGATTTCCTGGGTTACATCAAGGGTGAGGGTTGTTTTATTATGGTTCAAGATTAGCAAATCCCTGCGTCCAAAATCAAGGATTTGGAGTACAATTAAGATGCCAATTATCTCAAAATTAAACAGGGATGGAAGGCTCTTTAATGGGGTGTATACTTGCCTAATTTCGGGTGTGGGTATATTTAGTGGAAGGGGATGGTACTAAAATTGTGATAAGTTGTGTAAGAAAATTCTTCTAATATTATAGAATATAATTGTACCATTCTTTTTAATAATCATAACCTAGGGTAGGGTGTGCAAAAAATTACAAGATTAACTTAGATCTGTGTCAAAGCGAGCTTGAATAGTAAAGTTAAAGGTATGTATCTCTCAGTTAGAAGATTACTTAAAATGGATAAAAGCTGGAAATGGATCGTAAAGAGTATTATTAAGCGAGTGTTTGAATAAAATAATATAATTATATATCAATTGGATATTTTTATAAAGCCATTGAGACAAAGAGATAGCAAAAATTGTGGAATTTAGCCAATCTCGAAAAAACTGGAAAAAAATTTTTAAAGGATTGTAGTCTGAAATTCGGCCTACCATGAATAAGTAAATTACTACAATCGTGAATCACGTGTCACGGAGGACTACCCTCCGGATTGGGGACCGTAACACCGTTCCAACATGCTGAAAACGAATTATGCAATCATAGAGTTCTTTTGTTATAAATATAAAAAAAAACGATGGTTAGGGTTTTGTGTAGATATGGTATCTATGAACAGCACCACAAAGCTGTCTATGGAATTTCGGAAATCTTCGTATGGCGTCGGTTCCTATTATGTGTCTTAGCCGAAATACGGTTCGTGTAGTGGGATTGCTGGGATTAATTAACTAACTAATGTTTATATTTTTCTTCTTATAAGGAGGGTCCTTATCGTAGAAGGGGTTAGGGAGCTAGGAAAACTCGATAGCTATGACTGTTTTAGAGTTCGAAATCACTCTTGTCTGCTACAAACGATTGTGCATAATGATTTACTAAGGATATTAGTAACTTAACTGGTAAAAGGGGTTATCTTGTCACGATAATAGATATCGGGTCTCGGGACTCCGATCGTTAATACTTGTCCGAATAATTAATAACCAATATGAGGGATGAGTTTCTGGTCCAGATAAATTTTAAAGTTCCAATAGTATTTCTAAGTTCCCCTATAATGACTCCTGATTCTGTATTCTGTTGTTTTAAGTACTAAAATATCTATATAGCCTTATAGGGGGGTCAACGTATTAAAATTCTCAAAGTAATCAGGCCTGCATGCAAAAGCACGGGGCTATTTCAAATATATATCTATTAAAAAAAGGCCTCTTAGGTAGCATCGCCACCGCTCCTATTTTTATAGCCTTTGAGGGAAGTCGTAAATTAGGATAAGGGATTCGGTTTCATTTCCAAGATTCTGACAAGGGCTGGGTGTTTGGAGGGCTGAGGGAATAAAGGAGAAAGAACTAAAATCACAATATAACAAATACGAATTGAAACTTTTGGGAATTAAGGTTATGAAATCATTATAGGCTAAGAAATAAACAATGGAGCTTCTAAGGATTATCAAGCTCAGATATAATATTTATGTTTTATAGCGGTGGGACCGGCATATCCATAACCCTTTTGTTAATGCATTAAAGCGGCCTCAATAGCTTATAATAATAGAGTGTATGGCTTTGCTTTTTTGCGCTTCGCGCAAGACTAAAATTTTAACCAAAGGAAAAGGTGCTATAGGTTAATGGGCTAAACCTTTGCTAAAAAGGTATCTTTTAGATGTTTAGGGCTGTTTCGAGTTAACCTTTTTTCCGCGTCAGGTCTAAGAATTGATAATATAAATTACAATTCAGATTTAAAAGAATAGGTTTTTATTGCTTTAAGCTTTTGTTTAGTATGAATTTTTGCTTTAGTAGTGCTGTTTGAGAGCCACAAGCTATGGCGATACGTGAGCGCCTTAAAAAACAAAGATTAATATTATTTGAGCAGACATGTTAGAGAAGAGGCATCCATGTATGTTTGTTACCACCACCAACAGCCCAACAAAAGCTACAACTAGAAACTTTAAAGACTTTCAGGGTTAAACACTAGTAACAAAACGTGTTTTATTTGCAGTTGAGCGTATTTTTTCTAGCTTACAAAGCCTAAAGCAAGACTTGCTTCTAAAAATAATAAATAAGTTCTGCCTACTAGAAATCTTCTACCCTACTTCTGATTTCTTGGTAACCCGTAAAAACTTAAACTGAAAATTAAAAAGGGGGAGGCTTCGCCATGATGATGTAAAAAGCGCAGAAGGGGCCTTATCTATTTGTTTTTATTTGCGAAAGCATTAAGCGGATTATCTATATCCTTATTACTATCCTGGTGAAGGGCATCCAAACTATATTATACTTTAAATAAAAATTTGTGAACTTTAGCAAATCGAAAGACTGCTTCGCTTTAATAACTCCGGTGGAGCTCGACAGCCCGTGCCATAATACCTTTTTTACAGGTTGAGTGCTGCTTTAAGAAGCGTGTGCTTGCATATAAAGATGAAAAACAAATTTTATATGCTTAAGCATTGCAAGGGCATAAGAAAAAATAAAGCCATAAAGCACATACCGCACGATTCTTATTTTTCCTTATGCACAACGTACAAGGGTAAAAGTTTAAGATACATAATTAATTTGAGCAAATAAAAGCTTATCTACTCAGCTAAACCGGTAAAGCGCGCTTACTGTAATAGTTTTATTAGATGTTCGATTTCATCGCTTAGAGGCTTTTTAAAAACAATGGCAGATTTCATCCACGCCAAAAACATGTATTGTATTTTTTTTAATAGTGGACACATTTGGGTCCAATGTTAAATTTTCATAGACCATCCTTTTCCATTAGTTTTCACCTTCCGGTGGCCATTCTAATACTGAGCATATACTTTATACTGCTTTAAAAAATGCTGATTATTATGTATCTTTTCAATAATAGTTACCCTGTATTTGGTTTTCTATATAGCTTTAGTTACAGTAATTGCATTCTATGACTTATGTTTTTAGAGGATATAATCTCCAGAAAGGTTATATAAGTTCCGGTCCCTGGTTTTAAATGTTAACCAAATTTGCTGAAAAACCCTTTTAAGGGCGATTCGACAGCGGAAAGCTGAGAGACGGATAAATATTTTTCAAGGGTCTTCAGAGGACTAATGCGTTAAAGATGAATACGTTAATCAAACTATTAATTTAAAATATAGGTTCCAAACAATATAGTAATTATATTTTCATTCAGTAACAATACTAGGTAACCATATGAAACGT